>JAAGAY010143045.1:16988-51248 GCA_011801015.1 Ardeotis arabs | reverse complement strand
CTTGCTCTCATGCTTTTTTTTTTTTTTTTTTTTAATGACTTAGTAGCTCGCTTATTAAGTCAACAAAAATGTTCGATAAAGAACTGTCGTTAACAGTGAACATATACTCAAAGGGAAATAGGTGTTCAAATGAATAAGGCCTGAATCTAAAATAATGGGCAAAGTTCAGTGAAAGTCTGAAAGACTTAAAAAGAGATTCCTTATGTCCACAGCGTGAAGAGGACAAGGGAGATTTGGCCCTGATGTTTGTGAGTGGTAGTAGCCCTCCAGTGTGCCTTGCCGTGTGGCAGGGTTGTGTACCCCTGCTATTCGGGTGCATCTGGTTTTCCTCAGTGAATTTTCTTGTGGAAGTGTATAAGACAAAGTATATGCATGCTACTATATTTTTAAAGTATATTTTTGCCAGGCTTGGTGAAGAAGGACTTGCCTCCAAATCATGTGAGGATGGCATGATCACAGAAATCTGTGGAGGAACATAGAAAGAATTGCTTCTTACCCAGTAGGAGGGGGAAAAAGAAGTTACTATTTCTCGAAAATATAAAATATCACTGCTTTGCTAATGAGATTCTGTCTACCCTTCCACGTTACTCCCTGTTAGATATTTCACACACATCCTCAAAAGTAAATGGTTATCTAAAAATGTGAAAACAATCTGACAGTTATGATACTTCATAAATTAATTTGACTAAACTTGTTCATATGAGTTAGATGTAGTTCTGACATATACAAAACTTGCCGCTGTTGCCTCAGCATACTGTAAATCTGGGCAGGATTTGGGATAGTGTACCTCTGTATTCTAGACAATTTAAAAATCTGTCTCACACCTCCATTTTTCTAGAGAAAGTGAGCTTTGAGTAGTTTCTGCACAGTCCTGTGGCAGAAAAACAGTGGAATGGGTTTAGGGCAGACACATGTGTGTCTCCGGTGCACTCCTATCACACTTCCACTTCCTTTGCAGTCATGGAAAAGGACAGGATGGAGATGATGCTCGCAGGTATATATGGTGAGAGGAACAGGAGCAACTTTATCAGTATGAACTCGTACTGGTAGGTAGCAGAAACATTCAGAGCAGGCATGACTATTGTCCTCCGATTGCTTCTCCTGCACTTCCCGAAGTAGAAATCCAGTCTTGTGAAGACCAAACTGCTACATAAACTTTATTTCGGATACTGCCAGATGTCTCACTCTTGTACTTATTTATCCAGATAATTTAAGTTGCTTTCCTTATAAGTGACTTGACTGGTCAGAAAAATGTGTCCTCTTCAGAAATGACATCTGTATGCACACTTTGGCACCCGTTGTACATGATGACAAATGCTCTAGGGGCATAATTCCAATAGGCAATGATAAAAAATCAAAACAGTAAGAGATATATTTTAATTTTTTTACCTAGTCTAAGACATAATTGTATGAATCACATAGTGTTAGGCCAGCCAGAAGTGACAAATCCAGTAATGCATTTATGATGATTTTATGTTGAGGAGATGCTGAAGGTTAGCTATTGCTAAAGCAAAGGTATACATATATATTTTCAGCTAATAGGGTCCATTTAGATGGATTTGTTTGTGGAATGTAAGTTTTTACCTGTTAAATGTTACTTTAACTAAATTGCTTGTGGTGGTAATCTTATTTGTTACCCACACTTAAGTGTCAGATAACATTTAATAATTTCAAATTGCCAGTAAATTTATACTAATTTGAATTGTAAGGATATGAGATTATTTTAATCTCCTATAATGACAGAAGCTAGTTTAACATTTATAGAGCCTCAATCATTCTGCCATATGAGGAAAATGCATTTTATCCATTTAATTTTTTTAAACTTTGATGTGATGGAGTTTGGTTTGACTGATTCATTTTGGTTCTCATGTTTCACATGAAGGAGAGAATCACCATGATAAATTGATATGTTAGGATTTGATGAATGGTTACTTCCTGTTCCGTATAATTATCAGGCGATAGTTTCAGTGAAAGATGCTAGGAAATGAAACTTTTCACTTCAGATAACCATTCACCCTGTCTGGCAAGAAAAATGAATCTTTATTTTCAACATATTACTGTGGATCAAGGCCAAGAGAGGGCGGGCAGCTGTTTTTAAGTTGTGGGGAATAGGATAGATTTGAAAAAGTACCTGTCTAAATGAAGTTGTGAAGGAAATTCTGGTGACAAATGTACATGCAATGTTGAGAAACCTGATGATTTGAGAAAGCTGATTTTAGTTCATAACTGGCAGGGAAAGGAACCCAAGTGTACTGGTAGCCATTACACTTTTGATCATATAGCTAAGAGGTATGTCATCCATTAAGAAGTGGGTAGGCTCTTAGAGGGGTGCCAAAAGGACTCTGTGGGTCTTTGAGGGGCTCTTTCCCTTACCGCCTGTCGTCCTGCTGGATAAAGGCATCACCCACTGGGTCTCACAGTGCTCACAGAATTTGATGTAACGCTACTTTCAGGATTGTTTGATCCAGAACATGCAGATAGTATGTTTGGAAGAGCACATATGTTGTTTTTCCAGATTTTCAGATGATTGTGGGGAAACATGGTGCAAATGGAGCAAATAGAAATACTAAGACTGTCTGTAAATGGAACTCAGCCACTACATTTGTGTTTGTATTTGTCAGATTTGCAAATGCTTGGGTAACAACAAAAGCATTTTTGAGAACATTAGAAACATTTTGGTCTTCTTACTGTAGCGGGTTGTATGCAACTAACAGATCTGATGAGCTAATAGCACATGAACGGAGCTTACTAAGCAAGGAGGATAAGCGATTGTTATATTCAGATGAAGCCTGAGATAACATTAAGATGTTTTGAGACTTGGAGTCATTAGAAACAAGGATGGCTTCCTCTGTTAGTGAAAAGCAAAATTTGTCATCTTCAATGAGAAAAATTCCTGTGTTAAGTGTGTCAGGAAATGCTCATGAGGATTAATTCAGGAAGAATAAAATGAATATTTTGACTTAGATTAGTTTAGAAACAGTCATATATGATTTTAGTATTTTAACTTCATGTTTCTAGTTTTCAATTTGTGAAACGACTTGTGTTGTAATGTCACTCGGTTATTATATTGCATTAAAAGCAAGATAAATAGCAGACTGGGTAACAGCTTTGCCAGCGTTTACTTCACCTCTTGTTGCAAATCTTGATAAGCAGTTTGTCTTTTGCGATGTTTTAGGGAAAAGTTATTTTCTGCAGAACTATGCTGAGACTTATAGGAGTTGATGTTGACCTTTCCTATATTAAGAACCATTACAAAAGATACGCAAAATATTCAATTTGTAAGAAAATATTTCTTTTCAAATGCTGTCTTATGATTTAAGATATGGCAATGTTCTGTACTATAAAAATAATTTTTGAAAAATGTATTCATCTATCAGTTTGTGAGGACTGAGATAAGTTCTGTGTTGAGCTCCACCAATTGAGCTATGGCAAGTGGGAATGGGCTCTTGGTGTCTTTGGCATTATTTAGTCATTTCCCCCATGGATTTTTATTTTAAACTACCTCTAGGTTTATTGCAGCTTGACGGTTGGACTTGATGCTCTTAGAGCATCATCATTACATTTTCCAACTGTAATGATTATATGGTTAAAAAATAATAGTTTTTATCTTTTGAATTTGTGTCCTTGTTCTTTTAAAGCATAGAGCAAATCCAGTAAAATAAAAGTAACTTTTTTCTCCCAATTTTTTTTAAGACTTGTAAGAGCAACTATATGGAGAGGGGGAGAATATTTCTTCTTTTCAATTTCTTTTCATTCTCTTAATACTTGGATATAGAAAAATCTAGAAAATCATCTATCCTTGATAATATTCTACTTGCTTGAAGGATGACCCTTCTGTGAAGTGTATGTATATGTAAATATACATGGAATTATAAAAAAATTAGTTATAATGAAACAATAATTATCTGTTAATATAAGGATTTGGTTAAACTTCAGCATGAGTAAAGGCATATTGTATTTTAACCTTATGATAGTATAAAATCACATATTATGACAAATGAGCTTGTTTAAAATAATTGTAATAATGATGTAAAAACCAAAAAACCATGGTTACTCTTACCCTCTTTGTAGAGTGGTGCAAGAACTGAGGAAAATTTGCATTGCATAACTTGTTATTGTAATGTGTTTTTTTGATGGAGAAGTACAGAAAAGAATTTTTTCAATTTGAACCTATCTTTATTTTTCTTCTGTAGTGAACAACAAATGTTCTGTAACTCAGTTTGAATTAAAATGTTGAATGAATAATGATCTGAGGTTCCCGTTAGTATTAACCTGTATTTTCACAGGAATGCAATTATGCAGGGCTTTTGTTTTTAGGGAACATGCTGGTAGATTATTTTACTGATGTAAGTATATGTTATTTTCATGTTCTCTGTATTTTGAGGAATTGAAGCAAGAAACTGCAATGAAGAAAGCTAAATGGCTGTCCTGGCAGTATGACAAGAAATATCATGTTTGCTGCATACTGTGGAGTACATTTTCTGCAGCCTTTCTAGATGTAAGAAAAGAGGGATTTAATGGTTGATAATTATGCATGTTTTCAAATGTAAATTAATGTCACTGTTTTCGTAGACCTGGGTGCTGCTTTCTCAAGTCACACAGTATTGTGTGTGGTTGTTTTTTTTTTTTTTTTTTTTTTTTTTTTTTTTTTAACTCCACAGACTGTGGGCCTCATTTCACAGAAATCCACAATTTGGATATTAAAAGCCTGATGTTGCAGGTCTCACCAGCCTCACTGGTTATTTTGCTTCATTCTATGCTATGTGTGATACTCAGTGTTACGGTTATTAATAGATTCTGTGGGGTTTCTCCGGAAGGGTGCATTGGCCACGTTTTTCCAGCAGGGTGTACAAGCAGCCTGTGCAACTCCAGGCGATGGGCTAAACGGGATCTTAACGCTGCATAAATTTCAAAAGTAACAAACCAGCCCAAATTAATCATTATGCTCTAAAATGAGCAAGCAGATGGAAAGACGTTGACTTCTGAAGCAGAAATTGTTCAAACAAAATCTAGAAAAGATTGCATTTCAGAGTAAATTAAAAGCATGTATTTCAGTCTGTACAGCTCCTGGAAACTTGACATTCTGTAAATGTTACCATGCATTTAAAATCTCTTGAAAGCTACTATCTATTATGACAAGATTAAAGGACCGACAGTATATTTCGTGTAAATCTCATACAAATCTATTTTGAGTGGATCCTTCAAACACTTTGAGTAGGATACTTAAAAGGTAGATATCTATCCATACTTGTAGGAGTACCAGTCTTTATTCCTTTACTGGAGTTAACTTGAATATTTTAACAATAAATAGGATAGGAACCGTAGCTAGAAATGTGTAAAAGCAAAGTCCTCACAAGTAACTACTGGTTTGCTGGCTTTAGTTTTTATTTCCTCTTAAGTTACCTGTATTTCGTCAGCTTAAGTTACCTTTAAAGGCTGATTTTTCCAGAGTATCCTTATTTTACAGTTTGATTTGAACCACTATCTGCTTTAGAATCTAAGACTAGGTTCAGGGAAGCTGTGCCTTCTGGTTGTCTTCCCCATATTCTTGCACATGCTGGCTTTACTGGGAGATTGCAGACAGTCTGCTGTTGCTGGGAAAACTGATTTGCTGCTCCCAGTTAGTGCCCACATCTTGGTACTTGGGTGCTGTGTCTGAAGTGTGACTGCCCTGGCCAGATAAATTGAGATGTGTGCTAGGAGATATTCATGAGAAGGTGAGGGGAGCGTGGAATATGGGCCCTGAGCTGATGGGGAAGTGGTGTGCTGGAGTGGAAGGAAAGGGAACGGAAGTGCAACTTAGTGTTGGTCAGTTCAGCCTTTTTACGCTGCTCACCTGCTTGAGTTGGGAAGATATTTTTGTGCAAAAGATCTGCATTTTCTGTGTCCCATGCCCAGACCTACTGTCTGGTTTGTTTGTTTGTGTTTTTTTTTTTTCTTCCCTCCTGATGTAGCGTTTTGTGTATCTAGCCTGAGAACTTTAGTGAATTAAGGATCTCTGTCTCTTCTGTTGCATAGTCTAATTTAGCACATTCAAATTCAGCACCAGTGTGTGGCCCAAACACTTGAAAGCTATTTAGAAGCAAGAATATGAAAACATAATACATAAGCTTTCCAATATTGTACAATAATAGGATTTAGAAATGGGAAAGACTTTATTTGGAAATCTAGTCCATTTCTCTGACGGCTGAATTCTCATTGTCTTTTGTACATTCATATTAATTCAAGATAGACTAATGTGAGTGATAAGGCAGGTATGTTTGAGGGGATGGCTTCATTTGGTTGCTGGTCACTATTGTCTGTACTGCTCTTGATTAAGGAGCAGAACTTTCTGTTGTGGTCTGATCAACCCCAGCCTACTGCTGATGTTGTCCCTTTTGCTCCTTCTTCAAGACACTTTACCTATTGCACCCTATGCTGTCAGCAGGACAGAAGAGAAATTCCAGTTCTTAAAATCACCTTGTATTAAAGATTAGGCTTGTGACTCAGCAATTTACAGAATGCTTTCTTTGCAGTAAAATAGAAGTAATTATAAATAATGTGGAATTTTTCCATATATATCAATACTTCTGTATACTGTATAAGCAGCTCTGCCTTCTTAGGAGTAGAAAATAGATTAAAAAGATAAGAATATTTCTTGCAGAATTAGTTACCTGCTTGTCAGCAGAAGAACAATTTTTTTTTTATGCCATCAATTTCTTCTCATAAAATGTCTTCCATTATTTCTGCTTTTGTAATGTCTTTCACAAGGATAGAGAATGGCTGTCAGTTACTCATTAAGTAGGGTCAATTTGGATTAAATTGTTGCTATTTCTTGAATTAAAAGCAAAAAAAAATTAGAAAGGTTGGTCTCAGCTTCCCTTTGCATTACTGATACATGGGTACAGCTGTAATGTGTAACTGGAAGCAAACGAATCCTTTTGCAATGCTGTTCTAACCAAAACTACTTTTTAAATTCTGACTTGTAGGCACAAAATATATTTAAAATTATACAAAGACACATTTAAACATGAAATAAGTGTAAAAATTAGTCTTTGTAAAATACTTTAAAAAATAGTACTTCTGAAAGTAAATGAATCCAGTGAATGGTAGACGTATTACTCTTTTGCAGCATAAAGATTGTTTTGAAATAGTGGCCTTCTAAAACACCTAGCACTTGCTTTTTCCTGAAATTATTATCTTGGTAAGTAATAACTTCATACCTGTTCTATCAAAAAACTTCTGTCTTATTTATGACTTGGGCTATAAACCTGCAGACATACATGGGATGCACTTAGCTTTTAAGCCCATTTGTGTGAATCTATTGCGCCACTAAATGGTGAAAATGATCCAAATTATACCTTTTTAAGCAAAACCACATTTTCCCTGATGTACATCTCATATATAGAGTAATTTTTAGGCTAGAAAACAGCACAGTGGAAGTTGTTGTCTTGCTTTACGAGTGCTATGGCAGAGTGTGCACAGCTTTGTGTTGAAATGGCTCTGTACTAACACTGGAAATGAAGTAGGAACTGGAGAGAACTGTTTCTGACTGATCGCAGATACGGTTTGTTCTGCACCACTGTCTTGTCCAGTCATGCTTTGCTTCATACAGAGCTTTATAAACTCTTGGGGAAAAAGACCATCTGCCTCTTCTGTATTTGGAAAGTACTTAACACAACAGGGTCTCTGGGTAAATAATGGATACCTTCTCCCTTCTCAAGCTTTCTTGTCATCCTTGTTTGCGTGCTATGGTTCAGCTGGCTGTGCGGGAGATGCACATTAGACAGATGCATGAGAAGAAACCGAGCACTAGCATTTGGAGGAAGATTCCAGGTTGCAGCACTGCAGGAAGCTGACTCTGAGACTTGAAGAAAGCATAACCAGTATCAGACATGCTGGCTGAACTTGCTTATGCACTCATTTAGCCGTGGCTACCAGTATAAGACCAGAATTTAAGTCTGATCTTGTACTCTCTGGGAAGTAATTTTTAGGTGCTTATGCAGTGATTATTTTTTTCCCCTTTTATGGTGTTGACATTTATAGGAATTTCCTAGCTAAATTTATGCACTTTATTTTAAATGTTAACTGCTACTTATTCAGCACATAAACTGGAAATGAAATACTGAAGAATTTCAAGAATCCACACCTTCAATATTGCAGGTCACCCTCGTGGATGGGTTGTGAGAACGGCCTTTGAAGTGGTAGGATGGGTTTAACAGAGAAGTCCTATTACTTGCTGAGATCTGAAAGTATGTGTCACTTGGGCCACAGGTTTTATAACAGCAAGCACAACAAGGATGCTGCACGATAAAGATGCTACACAGAATTAATTCAGTCAGCAGAGAGGAAGGATTTTCTCTTCTCATCAGTCACTTAATAACTGTAATAGAGAGGAAATTTAAGTATGGTCTGGAGGTTAAAATGCTGTCTGGTGATCTGGATTCAGTCCTGTAACCTGAGTGGTGCTGAAATAAAAATTTGTCTTCTCCATTTCCCCTCTAGGAGACCATACATGTGACTAATGTATGTGAACAGTGAAGTGAGAAGTGTGAATTAGGGGTCTTAAAGATTTAGGTTTAATACACTATCTTGAAAGACCCTTTCTCTGAAACGCCTCAGCGAGTGCTGTAAGCTTTGTTCATTATACTAATATGTGCCTAAGCTGTAAGGCAGTTATACTTTTTATTTTTAGTGTCATGGGAATTTCTTGATGGTATATTCTAGTCATATTAGGAACAAGTGAGAATTTTGACACATTGTACTCTTGAAGTTATTTCAAAGATGTGGAAAATTCAGCACTTGTGGAGTTTGCCTAGAAATTCTTGTAAATGAGAATTACACTTCCACTTTTGGAAAGTGCTGTTAACTACATAATATTCACAGGTTCTCAAATCACCTGTAAACCTTAGTTTAAACAGCCTTTTTCTTCAGCAGGAATCTTACCTGTTAGTGGAATGGGCTGTCTCAAAGACCGTATGTATTGCCGTACTTTTCCCTTACGCCCACTCTTTTCCCTTACACAAATAATCTTGTATCCAAATTACCACCTAGCCATGAGGATGAGGTGGTGGACCATAAACAGCCTTTGTAGTACGTTTCCTTTCACTCATAAGATAATGCTGAAGTGTTTAGCTTTACAGGTTACCAGAGTGATCAGGTCTCCATTTCTGTTTCTCAGGCAATGGCTGCCACACAACTAATGTTGCGGTTTTTTTGGTGGTCTGTGGGTGTCTTTGTTTTTTTTCGTTTTGTTTTGTTTTCTGACAGCCTAAAGTTTTCTCTGCCTAATCTGTTACAGACAGCTTTAGGAGGTTTTTACTATTCTGTACCTAGGTTGCTTGACTCCTTTACAATGGCTGATTGGTCTCCTATTAGGAGACTCCCATTTTTTCTTAATTAAGATAGTTTATTGATAATGCTTTCCAGATGTGGCTTCCTAGTGTGTTTCTTTAATTGCCCTCAAGATAGTTTTCTGATTGTATTTCTCAGGTGTGGTTTCCTAATTGCTTTTCCCTAATTACACTGTATGCATGCAACAGTAAGGTTGCTTGAATAGGTCATGTATACGTTTTTGGTTTAATTTCTTCAGAACTCATTTTACACTGCCATGATTCATTAAAATAAAAAAAAATATAAAAATAATTTGTTATTCATTTATTAATATCTAGGTAATGGCATTGTTTCTAATGTTAGCATTTTCTTTAACTTACGTTCATTAGTTCTCTTCAAGTTAGAAGAATACATGAACCTGTATTTTTACTGTAACATCAGCAAGGGTGTTAAGAGTCTACAAAATAAGGTCATGACATTCATTACCAGAGCAATGTCTTTGTTTCCTGTCTCTGTCAAAAGGTCAGAGTTGCAGGTGTTAGCTCTGGTTAACATGGCCAGGATCTGTGGATAATATTAGCTTTGGGCAAATTTTTACAGGGTGTCTGACAAAAAAAAAACAAACCCGACAAAAAAACAACCAACCAAAAAAAAAAAAAAAAAAGAAACAGTAGGGATGAGAGGAAAATGTTATATGAGAACTCTCAGAATGAGATATCTGTCCATATATAAACAGCTAATAGATAAGTAGTTATATAATAAATGATTATTCAGATGATGTTTCTGATTTTGTCAGACTAGTAAAATTTATTCTTTGCAAATGTATAATTCATCCCATGTCTCCAAAAAATACATTATCTTCTGCTGTTTCCCTTGTGAGATATGCAATTTGAAGCCCTAGGGGCAAGATCAGGAGAATATAACTTTATTACTTATTCTAGTGGCAAGGGAAAAAGACATACTGCTTCAGCTTCATTTTTCTTGCCAACAGGTCACGCAAGAAATATTTTTTTGCTTATTTATTTTTGTTAGATTAAAGTTTTGGATAAGAAGTTATTTCATTGCTAAGCACTAATAAGCATTATAGCCTTGATAAATATGCTTAAGACTAAGGATCACAGCAAGGAAAGTCCTTTCTTGGACAACAGCAGATGGGAATGTGGGTATAGAGGCAGTGCATGGGTTTTCTTGTGCTGTGGTGTAGAGCGTGGCCATGTGAGGCAGGCCCGGGGCATCAGCATGCTCTCAAGTCCTTAGCCCCATCCCCAAATTTCTGCAGTAGCAGCTAAGATCTGAGTACAGTTCCAGCCAGATATGATTTAAGACGTAAGGTATATTCTACTAAATGTCTTGAAAGGGAAAAGTAGTTTGCACCTTTGGTGGAAACCATGTATTAAACTTCTGTGAAACTGCAGTGTTTTCATGTACTGAATGTCACACAAACAGGATTCTCTGCAAGATCCCTGGTTAGGGCTCTGGTATATGGTTTTTTTCATTGTGGTGTTGGTTGGTTGTTTTTTTATTTTTTTATTTTTTCTAGAAGCCATTGCTGAGTATCAGCACTTACTATACACACTCACTAGTCTCAGAAGAACAGGGTTTGATCGAATGATTGAAGTTTGGGAAGAGATAGGGACTCTTTCATAGTTAGAATAGTAGATAAAATACTTCCACATTTCACAAACTGGCTGAGCTGTCACAGATCTACAAAGCATCTGAGAGGAAATTACAGATTGTGAATGCAGTGGAAGATTGTGAATAAATTAAAATCACTGAAAAATAGTGTTAAAAAACAAACCCCACATAACCCCCCCACCTCATTTGACTAACCCATATGCATGGGCACAGCCTGGATTAGTATCCCCCAGTTTCAAGCAGCTGTCTGGGGTGACTATGTTAAGATGCTCAGCTTTCCTGTATGTTTGATATCCAGAGATCCATGGATGAATTATTCTCTAAAAGTGTGTTGCTCTTTCCATGTGCAGAAACCATAAGCAATTTTCTTCATAATTCAGTTGCTTTAGAGCTGAGCTTGGTGACAGGCAGAAGTGTGGACCTTGCTATCCCAGGGCGGTAAAAGGCCATCAGCAAAATGCTTTTCAACACCTGTGTCTTTCCCATGGTGCTGTCAGGAAATGACTTACAGCTTGTTGATGCTCTGCATCGTCCGATTCCCAAATGAGTCCCCGAGCTACTGACGGTGGTGCCTTCCTGCTCCCGTCTGCTGGTTGAAATGGCTCGTGTCTATTGTCCCTGTCCTCAGCACGCTGCCTGTCCCAGTTAGTCTCGGGAGCAACTGTAGCTCCAGTTTACAGATGGGAGATCTTTTTCTTCCAGAATAAATCTCTCAAACTATTTACTACATAATTGTGCCTATGTTATATTATTTTGTGCTGAGAATGACCACAGACTATCTTGCTGTAACTGTAGTAGAATTTATTGAAAAACACCTACCCTTCTCAGTGCCAACTGGATGATCTTGTGGATTTATTTACACATAAGCATTTTGTCCTGGTGTTATTTAACGCATGCTCTGATTGAAAAAGCAGCTGTTGAAGTATAGGTCTACTTTTGTATCAGTATCCCAAAGGAACATGTTCTTTAATTCAGCAGTGAAAAAGCTTAATAAACTGCCAGCAATCAGAATCTAATTGAATTTGGTCGGTTAGAAAAAAAAGCATTGAATTGGCTTTGAGAAAATTGGAAATATAATACTGAAAAATTAAGCTTTCAGAAATAAATATTAAACTTGACACCAAAGAACATTTTTATCATCTTCCTGTTATTACTTTAAAAAGGGGATCAAACCTAAATGGGTTATACGAATGATCTGAATGGGAAAAGCCCAGTGCTATGGCCCTGTGGCTCCAGGAAGGGAGGAGCAGTTGTGCTAAAGTCACTCTTGACTGTTGTACCTTTGCACAAAGTGCTTTTTGTTTTTTACACTCCCATCTTCTCATGAATAGTAGGAATACAGTGGCAGATTGATACTATACTGGATAGAGTGTTAGTTCTCCCTTAGTATGTTTGCACAAAAAGTCAGAATATGCAGGGTTTGGTTTCTATTGGTTTAAAATGTTTTTGGTAGCATTGCTTAGCTGCCTATATTAATTATATTCATGGGATGCTAATTTAATTGGAGGGAAAAAAAATCTAATAGAGCACTCCAGATTTCTTGTCAACATAAAATAGATGACCTAAATAGATGTTGTGCTAAGAATATTATGTGAATGAAAATTTGGTCTGATTTTATTAATGGAGTTATTGATTTTGATATGTCATTAGACATGGTATGTCTATATGAATTTTAAATGATGCTAATATATAATTGAGTACAAGTATGAAGAATTGCATTGTTTGGGTAAAATTGGACAGGCAGTAAATGAATTGTCTATAATAGCTCTAGTAACTTGACAAATTAGTACGGCATAGTTAGCAATGTTTGTAAATGAGCATGCTGTGTCTGTTAAGTCTGCCACTGAGAACTGTGACTTAGCTGCTGCTGTTCCTAAGCCTCTTGACTGAGGCACAGAATGACATTAACAAATGTAGAAATGACCTCTGCCTCTTGGAAGTTTCTGCTGTCGTCCCAACGAACTCTTTAGACATCTGCTTAACTTGAAGAATACAAATGGTTCCCTTGAAGATTTTTTTTTTTAATGCTTTGCTAGATTAACAAATCTACGTGCTGCTCCAAATGTGCCTTTTTTCAAATGCGGAATCTTTTTTAGTGTGAAATGACAATTACTAGTCTTGAAAAGAACAGAAGATGCAAATTGATAGCAGTATGGGGTAAGCTTTTGTAATATGCACCTGTGTGAAGCAGTGCAACAAGCCATAATATCTGTAGTTCATAACACTTTGCTGTCATTATTGGCTGAGAATAGATTTGAGCTTCTGTTTTGGAGGACAAATGTTTAATTCATTCAATGCCTCATTTGTTGGGGGATGTTGCAAAATGCAATACGTAAGTTGGCATATGCTGGGTAAGGTGCATGAAGGATTCTTGCTATATTCGGCAGTGGTAAGCGGCTGCATTCAGTTCTGAGCATTGCATTCCCTGAAAGATACAGGGAAATGGGGAATCCAGATCAGGCCAACAACTAGAAGCTTTGTAAACCGTGAAAGAACTCTGGTTTATAAGGGGGAGGAAGTGAAGCAAGGCACATCTCCAGTTCCAAGACATAAACATGGAAAGAAATAAGCTACGTATGCTGTGGATGAGGTAAAGGGTAATTGGGTTAAATTTAAGTGTGGGAGACTTAGATTTGATACTCTGAAAAACTTTCCATCAACAGAGAGGATAGTGAAACATGAAGAGGTTACACAGGATGGCTGTGAAGTTTGCCACTATGGACTTAGAAATCACATGGTATGATGGCAGAGGTTGGACTGAGTGGCTTCTTTTTTTTAATTACTTGCAGATACGGAGCTGTGAACACTGCTATATTGCTGTGGGAATGCCTGTGAGCTAGAATATGATCTCGGCATACAGACCAGAGTTAGGGATCACTGGATTTTACTACCATTTGGGGTATCCTTTGGGTTTCGAAATTCTGTCTCTGCTGTTCAGTGCAAAGCTACCCCAGCTGCATTTAGTGAGAAGGTGCTGGGAAGAATAAAGAATACCACTGTCAGAATGTGATCCTGCTGAAAATGCTTTTATATTTGCCAAGCAGTTGATGAACAGCATAAAGTTATTTAATGATTTGCAGAGATCTGAATGCTTTAGCAAAAAAGCTTGCACGCAAGTGAGGGGGGCCTTTTAAAAGTCAGTGAATTGCCAAAGCATTCAAAAGATTAAAATATTTTTTTCCTCTCAGTTCTGTATCACTTCTCACAATTGCATTGGCGCTGGTGTTTTAGAGGATGGCAGTAGCTCATGTCAGGACTCCTGACATGTATTTGAACCTTCAGGTTTTTGAGTGCTCTTATCTCCTCTGCTCTTGTGCTAGTGGTGCCTTTTAAAAACTTACTTCGTCGCTAATAGATTTAACTCTGGATGGATAATAGGATCCCAGTGCTAGTGAGCTCTTTTAATAAACATACTCCTGTGCCATAAAAGAATTTGAATAGAACAGGCACAGACAAATCTAAATTTGCTTCAGTGATAATCTTGTCTGACCCTTCCTCTGACAGCTGTTTATTAACATTTTGTTAGAAAAGTCCCACACGGAGAGACTTGCTGTGGTTTCACAGGAAAGGAGACACTTCATTTCCTCAAGACTTAACCCAAAATCTGCCTGAATGCTACCGTTTGTAGAATTGCATTGGCACTGTGTTTCCTGATCACCAGAAAGCTGGTGGTTTGGCACTACTTTTGTCAGATCTGTGGTAAGTTTTGTGTATTATATAAATGTATGAGTTTTTCAAAGACTGTTTAGAGATTTTAAAGTTTTTAAAAGAGAAATTGCAATCATATCTGTAGTTGTGATACATAACTGATGAAAGCAAAATCTGTGTTTTAATCCACCTGGAAACAAGTCCTGGTTCCCATGAAATTCTCCTGTTGGGTGATTCTCAACTGAAACTTGTGTCTGTGGCCTGGAGTTTTGGGGTTAGGAGTGTGGCAGGAATGTTTTACGTTGGCTTGAGTCTGCTTTCAAGGCACTGGAAGCAGAAACAGCCCAAGGCTGCTGCTTTTCAAAATCAGCAAACTTTGGATTTGTCTGTGCTGTGCTTTGGAGTGCAATGCATAGATTTCTGGGCTAGTTACCAACCCAGACTTGGAGCTGAAATTGGTCTGAATAAAGCTGTAACTGAGCTGCTGAATCCTGCTGGGAGATAGGCTGATGACCTTAAACATAATACTGAGAAAATATAGTTATATAGCCTTCAGGTCCTGAACAAATAACACCACAGAGCTGCGTGGTTGTACTGTAATAAGTTTGAACTTCTGTTGGGATCTTTGCACCTTGCTCTACTACATGTTGTAAATTCCCCCTTTATTCGTTTCTGTTTGAAGATGACCTAAACTTTTAGTACTTTCTGTTTTCTGGTACCTAGGGCGTTTGTCTGCCAAAAGGAAAAGCAGCTTTAAAATGAAACACAATTATAGCTCCTTCACTTCTCTCTGGACTAGGAAACACTAAATGTGAAACTAAAAACCAACTAGTCCTCTTTAACAATAAAATATATTTTTTGAGAAATATATTCTGTATTATTTAACAATAATGTTTGGAATATTTAATTTTAAGATGAAGTGTAACTGATTTGCAATCTCATTTGGTGAAATTTTTCCTTGTTATTCATTACAGTCAGCTAGTGACATAAACTTTTTAAAATAAAAAATACATGCATGTGTTTCAAGTTGTAATTATTCTAATGCCTCTGTATTTGGTTATTGTTAGTTTCACATATTTGTAACAGCAAAACCTTATGGGTGCATAAAAAAATTTTTGAACCTTGTAAGACTGATCTCCTCAATGAATAACATGTGAATTGCAGTTTACGAATTGGGGATAACTAGTAAAACTGAACTATGATAAATGTAGAGATGAGCAAGTCTCTCTAGGTCACTTGTAGAGGGGTACGTAACCCTTGTGAGAATCAAACAATCTAGAGGTGGCAAGCAATTTATTGGAAGGGAGGAATTAAGCTATTGAGGTTGTCTTATTCTGTTTCTTGGCAGGCTATCATTTCCCTGGTTGTACAGGAGGTTAGAGTTTTTGCAGTAGGAACAAATAGTAATTAGAGCCTTGGAGTTGATTTCTGAGAGCAGTGAAGAGGGCGGGTGTCCAAGCTTGTATCTTTGCTCAACTACAAAAGAGAGCTCTTGAGTTTATGATCATGTAGCCACAATGCTTGCCATTTCCACAGCTGTCTACCCAAAGTGAATGTATTGACTTGAAATCCTTTCTAACTTTTATTCTCTTGACAAATATCTGTATTCCTAAGGGGAGAAAGAGGAAAGAAATTTGCACGTTTTACGTCTCTTAAAGCCTTGCTGGATCTCTTCTTTTATGCCATGTGCGTTCCCCGCTGGAGTCTCGCTCTTCTCTCTTGCTCTGCAGTTGTAAACCGCATGGAGGCTGCTCTGTTATTGCAGAGAAAAGGTTCTTTAAGATTATATTACCTTCTGGTTATTTTTTCCTTTCCTTTTCCCTTCAGATCCCTGTTTTTCCCTACTACCCGTAGCATAAACAGTTGTTTGCTTTTCTAGCTGAAGCTCTGTTTACTTCCTTGCAAGGGAAGACAGAATTGTCTTTCTCTTCCTAACACGCTGTCAATCTTTATCTTCTTCCAGGTTCTTTCACTTGATCTTTTTTCATGACAGATTTTGCTTTTTCTTTCAGCTGCCCAAAGTTCCTTTCCTTATTGCAGTGCTCATAGGTTCCTTCACTCTCTGCTCTTCTCTTTCTGCCCTAAAACCTCAGGGAACCTCTCTGCTTTGCTGCTGAGCAGTACTACTGCAAGGGTCCTGAGCTGTCTGCTCACATCCCTCCCTCTGGTGCCAGTGGGCATCTTAGAATAGAATCACAGAATGGTTAGGGTTGGAAGGGACCTTCAAAGGCCATTTAGTCCAACCCCCCTGCAAGGAGCAGGGACATCTCCAACCAGATCAGGTTACTCAGAGCCAGAGCCTCATTCAACCTGGCCTTGAATGTTTCCATGGATGGGGCCTCCACCACCTCTCTGGGCAACCTGTGCCAGTGTTCCACCACCTTCATTGCAAAAAATTTTTTCCTACTGTCTAATCTAAATCTACCCTTATATGTGAAAACAAATGGTAAAAGTTATTTACATATTCATGCATAAAAATGACAGTAAAACACTTCAGGTTAAATATTCCAAGTGCTACACATCTGTTGTGCAATGGTTAGCAACCAGGTAAGCACAAATGTTGTTAATGTTCTTGCACAAACACTTATCTATGCCGTCTGTATTTATAGAGGATATTGAATATGAAGCACCACCACCTGTGGGCATCCAACAACTTCTCTGGGCAACCTGTGCCAGTGCCTCATCAACCTCCTTATGTCTAACCTAAATCTACCCTCTTCCAGTTTGATGCTATTACCCTTTGTCCTATCACTACATGTCCTTGTCAAAAGTCCCTCCCTAGTTTTCTTGTAGGCTCCTTTTAGGTACTGGAAAGCTGCTATAAGGTCTCCCCGGAGCTGCCTCTTCTCCAGGCTGAACAGCCCCAGTGCTCTCGGCCTGTCCTCTTAGGAGAGGCCCTCTGATCTTCGTGGCCTCCTCTGGACCCGCTCCAACAGGTCCATGTCCTTATGTTAGGGGCTCCAGAGCTGGATGCAGTACTCCAGGTGGGGTCTCATGAGAGCAGAGTTGAAGGAGCAGAATCACCTCCCTCGATCTGCTGGCCACACTTTTGAAACTTGAAATGATTGGAAACTCTGCAAGCACTTTTTCTGGGAGGTGAGTGAGTATATATATCTATATAATTTGATCTGCTCAGGGTTGTAGCTAAGCTAGGCACAACCTGACATAAAGGTAAAGGAGATCCAAGGTTTTAATGTTTTCATGTAACACATTTGAAAATTTTGGATACGTAAGGGTCAGAATCTGAGGCTTTTTTCTGTATTGTAATGAATACGTATGTGATGGTAAGAATACACAGATTTTTATTTAAAAAAAAATTCAGTATTTTAGTTACTACAAAAAACCAAGGTCTGCCATGCAATCCATGGTAAATGTTGTAGAACACTTCTATAAGGTTTTCTGACTAAAGCAAAAGTCTATTTTAAAGTTATTAAAGTTCTATAATGAGCTACCTTTCTAAGCTCACTGATAAAAGTATAATATTCTGTGGCTCCATATAATAATTCAGTGAAATTAGCCAAGTAAGTGGTCAATGAAGCAAATGATTAAAAAGCAGAGAATTGAAAAATGAAGATTAAGAAGGGATAAAATTGTGTTTTTCATTACTGTACATTTTGTAGGTCATAATTAAAGTCCACTGCATAAAGTAAAAACACCCTTTTAAAATGTGCAAACATACGTAGGGGTGCTTACATTTTTGCTCATGGTATCAAACTGTATGTTGCTAACTTTATACAGTGTATATCATGGGAGTTAACAATTGTACATTCATCTCTGCTTCCGTTGCTACAAAGTAAATATTCCAGTGTGTTCATTGACTTCTGTTTTCTATATTCCTGATAAGCACTTTTATTTTAAATTAAGTATACAAATTATCGAAACTGAAAGTATGTTAGCTAGAACACCTGCTCATATGTAAAGAGGCTTACAAGGTTTGAAACATTTGCAATAGAATCTGCAAATCAGGAAAAAAGTGAATAGAGTATTCATAGAATCACAGAATGTTTTTGGGTTGGAAGTGACCTTTAGAGGCCATCCAGTCCAACCCTCCTGCAAGGAGCAGCAGGGACATCTCCAACCAGATCAGGTTGCTCAGAGCCCCGTCCAACCTGGCCTTGAATGTTTCCAGGGATGGGGCATCCACCACCTCTCTGGGCAACCTGGGCCAGTGTTCCACCACCCTCAGTGTAAAAAAAGTTTTTCCTTATATCCTGTCTGAATCTACCTCCCTTTATTTTAGAACCATGACCCCTTGTCCTGTCACAACAGGCTCTGCTAAAGAGTTTCTTCCTGTCTTTCCTGTAGCCCCCTTTAGGTACTGGAAGGCTGCTGTAAGGTCTCCCTGGAGCCTTCTCTTCTGAGACAGCCCCAGCTCTCTCAGCTTGTCCTCATAGGAGAGGTGCCCTCTGATCATCTTTGTGGCCTCCTCTGGACCCTCTCCAACAGGTCCTCGTCCTTCTTATGTGGATTGCAGAATAGTGACTGAAGGTATTTCTACGTTGCTTATGTCAAGGGTTATTTCAGGAACATGTCATGGCTACCTTGTGGCCTTTTCCCCACCCTAGCAGTTTGGTGGTGCTCACCTGGAGACTTGAAGGGTCCCACATTTCAGGTGGCCATTGTAGGCTGCATTTCAATAGAGGCATCTTAAGTCTGGATTCTTCCAAACATACTAAAAGGTCCTTTTGCAATAGCACCTTCTGATGCAGAGTGCACTGTATGCAGCACGGATGCTGCCTTTTCCTGGCCTTATCACATCTGCATATATTCCAGTCCTCTGGAGCACTGAGTGTGAAAATCGCATTGGTGTATTTCTTCTGAAGTGAATAGATGGCTTCATAGAAAATCTACCAATGCACGTGGCACTAATTTGTAGCTTTGGTTATCCTGGCAGAAGCGCCTGGATGTTAGAGGCAATCTACTGTGATAAATTTTTATTTGATAGACTTTTATCTCTGGGAGTGCTAATTCATTATATTGTGCATTAAACAAATATTTACTATTAGTTTCACAGGCCATATTAAGGCATTTTAAGGCCATGTTCAGCCCTGATATTTTGCACAGACACAGGACATTTGAAGAAGCAATGGGGACATCCACCCCTTTCACCCCTGCCTCCAAAAATGCCCCAAGCAACCCCTAAACTCTTGCAGCATTGGTTTGATACCAAGCAATGGTGGATGTGCTTGTGTGAACGGAGCAGCTACTGAAGGGAAGGAGGAGATCCAAGGTTAGAGATACTGGATCTCTCCTGCGGTAACTTGACAGGCTGGGCTATTTCTTTCAAGAGTGAGCTGCTCTTGCGTATAATTAATTGTCAGTTAGAAGGCTCCTTTTGACTTCACAATGCTGATGTTGATAAGCAGCTTAGAGACTCTCAAGTGTCTGTTATTGTCATTTGTTGACTGTGCTACATGGTTGACATCATGAAAAAGACACTGGAACAGGCTTGGTTGACATCAGCTTTGGATATTGCCTCTATGCGTTGATAGCTGTATCCGGATCTTTACTTTCATCCTATGCCTAACATATTTTTAACTTTGTACTTGGCACCAAGAGTAATTTTTAACTCTGTGCATAAATTAGTGGCCTGGATCTCATCAGTGTCAGACTTCCTCAATTCCTACTGATGTCAGTAGAAATAATTTGAGGTTAACATTGCTGAATTTCGAGCCATTAACTTTAAATATGTAAACAATTGTCCTCAGGCAATTGGATGTAAATGTCATGGCTTGAGTTTTGTAACACTAGTTCTATAACCAATTAAGGACCTTTACTCAATAATTTTGGCATTATTAATTTCTTTTAACTAATATTTGCCAATATTTCAACACTATAGATATTACATGGGAGTCTTTGAAAGTCTGTGTATTCGGTTTTCATAATTAAGTATGATTATTTTTTTTTGTGGTTACCGTTAATATCTCAACTTGGGGACCTCAATTGAATCTAATTATGTTTCAATTGAAAATAAGATATTCTAGACTGAAGCTGTAGATCAGGGCTCATTACTAAAGCAGCTCATTATTTTTAATGAGCAACTTCATTATATCTGATTCTGCAGAGAACAAGACATAATTCTGTTGATGCAGAGAAGCTTGTTAAACTTTGGTAGCCAGCAGCATATGACTAACAGCCTGAATTGGGCAACAAAGATTAGCAGGGTTAAAGAAACTACCTCATAGGATTCTAGCCCATCCCCACAGGTGAATTATAATAGTCAGTCTGCAAAATATTTTTTTATTTCTTTTCTCTTGGTGTGAACTTTGTTAGGCGGGAGTAGTTGTATATTACTTTTTAAGTAGTCTGGTTTAGAAAAGGAATTGCAAGGAAAATTCACAATAAAACATAATTTTCAGGGAAGCTCTAACCTCGAGAAGATGGCAACAACATCTTTCTGCCAATCCAAGTGCCTGCTGGGAGTATCACAACATGCATACTGTTCCTTAATGCAGCGTTTTGTGTTTGGTCTCTGAATTAGCTTATGAATATGTAAAAATCATGTTACCTGACAACTGTCTGGGGAGGGTGCGAATTAGGAAGGTATCTCAGGTAAACATACTGTTGGTACAGCACGATGTGGATATGTGTGCCTCTTGGCAGGCAGCTCCGTGCTGTTCTGCTGCTGCGCTGAATCCGTTGGGGATCCACTGTGAAGGCACAGGAGCTTTGTCCTCTGTGCTGAGAGGAAGAGTCTATGGCTCTACAGATCTACTCCTGGTTTTCCACTAATGCATTATTAAAAAGGAACAAGTGTTATTAAATAGTGAGGATATAGCCTGAAAATGGACTTATCTCTAAGTCTGATCAACCTTTTTGTCATCTTGGACGTACAAGCTATTTGGTGAAAAATGCAAAGTTTGAAAGAAATTTATTCGGGACTCAAAAAATTGATGTTGTACAGTCTCTGGCTTTCCTGCTCCAGCCCTGTGGCTATGGGTAAGTGTTCAAGGTGTGGAGACCTCAGTGTCAGTTTGCTCCAGTTTCTGCCCAGGCAGTGTGGAGTCAGAACCTGCTGATACTGGGTGATTTGGCTTGCCTTTGTGCTCTCGTACCTGTACTTCAAGAAATATTTGATAAACCTGGGTGATAAGAGCAAACTGAAATTCTGCAAACTTAATTTTTGTCAAGTTTATAATTTGGGCCAATCTGAGTACTGGTTGACAGAGGAAATTGAGACAGACGGTCTCTTTCCCTTATGCTATGCATCTTACCTGCCCAGTGGTGGTAACATAAAGTATTTCTGCAGGGGTTAGGGCTGCAGATGTGTGCTGTCTGCTCAGGCACGGAGACCAGGAGGGGCCAGAAGAGGGATATTAGGTTTTCAAAGAAAAATAAAAAACGCAATTCATATTTCTTCATCTTGTTCTAGGAAACAGTTGAATTATTTGTGTATGAGACTATAAACACCCTGAAGCAGATGTAGTGCCTACATCTCAATGTAATGACTTCGGCAAAGTTGCAATAACAGCTTATGCAGAAATGGCCTGGTAGGACCAAAATAGCTGTCTTTTGTATGAGAAAAAGATTAACATGACCAAATCCTTTTATAATTTAATTCCAAAAAGAGGAAGAAAATATAGATGTGAACAGGAAAAGAAGTTAAACTCTGCTTCCATACAAGAAACTTCAGACTTTTCTTATGTACAGATTATTTTGGGGAGGAGTAGGAAGGAAGATGAGGGAGGTCTCAGAAGATCCAAGAAAGCAAACAATATTCATCTGAAGTGGAGAACAAAAGGACTAAGGAAATTGTGTCCAAAGTAGCCCCTATATTCAGTCTCTAGAAAGGCTCTGGAGTAATTCTAAAATTATCAATATGTAAGCAGACAGGGAATGACAAGATGGTAGTAAAAAAACCAAAGTGACTTTTTTCAAGAGGTTCAGGCAGGTGGCACATAAAACCTGAGTCTTAACTGCCTTTGTTATTTGTTGTTAAGATGGAAGCAGTATGTGATACACGACTTTAATACTTTCTTATATGACAATGCCATTTAGTTGACTTGACAAATATAATTTAGATGAAATCATTCTAAGGACATCTCAGAAGAGTATGAAGAACCACTATAATAGCATTTGCCAGTTGAGAGTCCCCCAGGGATTTCTGGATCCAGCCCTATTCAGTATTTTGATAAGTTGGCTGGTGGAATAGAGACTACGCTTAGTAAATTTGTAGGTAATATTTGAACTGAATTCACTTATGTTGGAAGAATCTCCTGAAAAAGTAGAGAATATAAAATAACCTGGATAAAATAGTGACATGATCTAAAATCAGCAAGATGAGAAACCCAGTAAACACAATTGTATACGGTATCTGGAAAGGTGAAGTTAAATGCGTAAATAGGGATAACTTGCTAGGCAGCAATACAGTGGAAATTTATTTGGGTGTTAGTAGAAAACAAACTAAATATACATCAACAGTTTAATGATGATTCAAAAAAAATGAGACCTGATGCCGGTCAAGCTCGTACTAAAAAATGCTGGTCAAGCTCTTACTAATAAATGACAAAGCTTCTCCGTGTTTGGGTAGAAGTTTTATGTGCTTTTCAGTGAAACCCTCCTGCAAGTGCCTCCCACTTTCTGGTCTCTCCTTTTCATGTGTCATTTTGAGTTACTGGAATCAGTAACTGAAAAAAACCCCAGAAAATAGGGAGCTTACCTTACTGCTGTGAGTGCACTGTATCTAAAATGTCTGATCCATTCCCCTGCTACTTATGTGGCTGATAAACAAAATACAAAGCATTTCATGTGCAATGCATTTAGTATTTTTTGTCATGTTTTAAGGATGTTTTCTGTTGCAGAGGTGTTAATGCAGCGTGCATGAGCATACCAAGATCAGAGTTCATCTTGCAGTACAGATAGTTACAACATTGAAACCACTGTGTTAAAACTTGTCTGAAGGGCAGTATAACATTTTCCTGAGGTCTTGAGTGCTCTGTAGGCGTTGAGTTTGTCCCACCTAATCTAGCAAAATCCTGCTTTGATGTCACTGAAGATGATATAATTATCATTGTAATTATTATTATTATTTCTTCCCATGTGCAACTTTAGACATCAGTTAAGAATGTAAAGTACTTTGGGATCTCATTGATTTTAACAACAACAGACTCAAACTCTAATTACATTGGCTGTATAGCCTGTCTGAAATCAGTTTTGTGATTTGGTTTCTGTGACTGGAATTAATATCACTGACCACTGGTAACACGGTATTTGTATTTTGCACACATGAAATTTTTATGCAAATCCCTCAGAGCAGGTAAAGAACTACAGGAGTATGTTTTTACGTAAAAAGGAATCGGATTTATTTCTTACCTACAGGTATGCTTTCACTTTCTTTGAACTTCAAGTGCTCTTGTACTGTCTTTTAAACTCATGATAAAACCTTTCTTCCTGTATATCTATTTATTAATTCCTCTCCTTATGCTATAACGGAGCATTTCTACAATATATAAACCTCTAAAAGTAATTTATTCTCAACCTAAAGCTGAGTGAACACAACTTCCATTTTGCTGGAAGGATTCTTTCAAATTTTTTTTTCAAATCGGATCATGTCAGAACTAGAATGGATTAGAAGTGATGCTGTCTATTCAAGTCAGAAGCAATTATCAGTCAACTCAAAAGATAACAGTATCTGCAGAACAAAGGCAGCTGATAACGAGCCTGAAATTACATTTACTCCATACACTGTTTTTATATGCTATAAGATGCAGTGAATATGCATACTAGCTTTGTAACAACACCTGGTGGTGTAAAATTTCTGATCTCTAGAATACTTGCTATTTTGCTTTCAGTCCTTGAAAATCAACATACAACTTTGAAGAAGTTGGCTTGTGAAATGAGCAGACCAATACAGATGTCTGCATAATACAGATACTTCTCAAAACCTATGAAGGTGATAAAATAGAAGTCAGGCCTACTAAAAGCTAGTTTTTTCTGTCTGTCTAGTTCTGTATGGAAATAGAAGTTTCACGAGTCTTGAAGAATGCTATAAAACTGTGTAATAAAAATTGGCAAGTTATTTAGGAAAGAAAATGTGGAGGAGAATCCAAATCTGGAGCTTCTGGTTCCTTGATCCAGCCATAATCTATTACAGGAGCGTTTTAGTCTTTAGTTTTGACACTTGTCACTCAGTTGTTCCCAGTTACCAATATGGAGTGTCCTCAGATCTCAAACTGGATTCCTTTCTAATAAAAGGGCATTGGTACATGCTCTCGGGGAGTGGAGCTACAGTTCCAGTTCCTGAATGACACTCACAGCAACGCTAGCCCAAAATAAGTCCCTGTAAGTCCTGTGCTGTGGATGTTGGCTTCCCAGCATGTTTACAGAAGTGTAGATGTTGACTGTCACCCTTCTGCTCTTATCTGAGTAGACAGTTACAGACGAGTGCTGTTGATACCCTGTGAATATTTTTACAATGAAAAGTTCATGCTCCAGAATTCTCTTGCCTGTGTGCAAATTCTACTAAATATTGTGCAACACAGTTTTACTTTTAAATCTTAACTTTTTAGTCACCCAAAAGTAGTATTCATGGCAGTGAACAAATTCAATGACAACCATTTGTTGCATAATCAAATAACAGCTCCATCTTAAATCTGAATATTTAATGTATTTTTGTGCAAACTGGAATTATTTTTTTCTTGTCTCAGATAAAACTGCTGTTGACTGATAACTACACCTCATTTGCTATGTATGTGTGATTTTATTTCTTTACCTTCCTCAACCTAATAGTCTTTTGGAATAGACTATACTTGTGAAGTTTTATAAATAGTAACCCCCTCCCTATTTATAGAACTGATTTCAGTAGTGCTTGTATAAGAATTCTAAACAAGAGATGGAGAAATGTTTGGTTTATTCAACTCACTTCTATTACTCTAGTAGTAATGGACACTCAATCATCAGTTTGATCGTTAAGCTTCTGTTTTAATACACATTCCTGTGTTAAGGTACACTAAAGTATTTACAGTTAGATATTTGCATGGAAAGCAATACATTTCAGAATTCACTCTCAGATTTTAAGAAACGCATAAATAAGTCTGTGTACTCCGAGGTAATACTGTGATGTGAATGATGCCTAGTTCCTACTGGTATTCCGATGCTAGCCTTTAGTCTCAGCATGGATGTGCTATAGGAAAGAAATGATCAAGTGGGAAACCAGAGGAGTTAAATATTTGAGACGGAGTTTGTACAGTAATTTAGTGAAAGAATTAGTCTTTATCTGACTTAATATAGGAGTAACAACTATGTGTGTATATATATATATATATATATGAAAATTAACCTCTCAGATGAGACATGCATGGAAGGAAAATACAATTTGAGTAAGAATGATTGTTTTAACTCATTTCAAGGCAGGTCAGTTGAGCTATGGTTGCCTCTAATTAACATTCTCCTAAGCTGTCTGTGCTTTCATTAGAATGGCAATCAAATACCTAAGGCTTTGTTTACTTGCACTCAAAATCATTTAATGAAAAAAAAATTGACCTCATTCTGACAAGCAGCAGGCTTTCCCAGTCCTCCACAAATACCCATACCACCAAAACTCTGTATTTGGAATGTTGAAGTGAAACAATGCCACTATCCAGAATCAGGTATGATATGATGTATGTAGTTTAACTTAATAACCATATTAGTTATCAATTCTGTTCTAAACGAGTTGAAAAGAAATAATATAGTATTAATTTTTAATGCTGAGAGAGTTGGAGTTGTACAGCCTGGTGAAGAGAAGACTCTGCAGAGACCTTATAGCAGCCTTCCAGTGGCTAAAGGGGGCCTACAAGAAAACTGAGGAGTGACTTTTGACAAGGGCATGTAGTGATAGGACAAAGGGTAATAGCATCAAACTGGAAGAGGGTAGGTTTAAATTAGATATAAGGAAGAAATTCTTCACTGTGAGGGTGATGAGGCACTGGCAGAGGTTGCCCAGAGAAGTTGTTGGATGCCCACAGGTGGTGGTGCTTCATATTCAATATCCTCTATAAATACAGACGGCATAGATAAGTGTTTGTGCAAGAACATTAATGACATTTGTGCTTACCTGGTTGCTAACCATTGCACAACAGATGTGTAGCACTTAGTTTTAAAATGTTGTGGAAAAGCATTGATTCAGCACAAAATTGTATGAAAGACTGTTATCTATGTGGTCTGTGAATACTGTTGCTTTGTTTGGAATGGCCCTATTCCAAATATTCCAAATATCTATGGATGCTTAAATCAAAGGATCATAATAAAATGAAGACTGGTATGCTTAGTTGAATTTTCGGAGTTAAAGTGGAGTGGAAATGCAGATTTCTGTTTAGTGAAATAAATTGGTTCCTGTTGAATGATAGCAGAAGGCTCCTCTTCTAATTTGTTGCAAATAACCTATAGCACTTTTTAAACACGAACTTGATTATAAAAGAAATGGATTGGCATTTGACTTTCAAATGTGTAGTCCATCAAACTATCAAATTAATATTAAGTAAAATTAAGCTTCCTATTTTGAAAATGCTTCTATATGCAAAAATCAGAATTACATAGCCATGACTCTTAAAATGAAGTGAATGATTTCTGTTAAATGCAGGTACATAAAAGATGTGGTTAACTATCACTAGCGAACTTTGGTGACAATGTTATACGTAATGCAACCGATCTACTTGAAAAATTTAATTTAAGTTTGAGAAAGGCAGGGAAAAAGTTTCTAACTGTGCTCATAAAGGTGACTTTTGAATGTGTTTGTGCTCTGAAATATATAAAATGGTTATTATTTGTCAGTGATATGAGTGATATTAATTGAGTTTTATTTCACAGTGGTATTAAAAAAAGATAATACATTCCAGTTTTAAATGCCAAGTTCTGATTTTATGTATGCAACACTTCTGGATACCTCATATTTTTCATATCAGTATTTCTTGTTTTCTGCTAAGATTCCTCTTTCTGAGAAGTTCCTTCAGATATCTTTAAAGAGATCAGAAGTGGATTAAATCTGGAGGAAATAATTGTGATTGATTCAAACTTTCTGGCTGATTTTTGCCCTTTCTTCATGTGACTATGATCAGAATTGTTCAATGATAGTGGATCCAATAATCTATGTATAAGTGAGCTGCAAGAAGAGACCATTGATTCAATGCTGCTCCCACCGTGTCCCCTTGGTTGCAGTTTCTTCAGGGGGCTAGGAAGAATCACTTACACTGACGATCCATGCAAAAGCAGGCAGATCTGGACTGATAGGCTTTTAACTATAGCTCTGAATCACTGCAGGGCCAGCCCTCCCCACGTTTAGAAGTCCTCAGAAACATAAGCTTTTATTTGGAGAAATTATATTCAAAGTTTTCTTTTACACTACATGCAAGACTAGCTCATCAGAATTTTTGTTGGTAGTTCTACAGGTTTCTTTATTAGGACAAGAGGTTGTCCTTGGCACGAGCCTAGTTACATGGTTTGTCTTGCATATGTTGACAATTTTAAGGTGATGCTTTAGTACAGGATATTACTGTGCTCTTGTTTGAAATGTTTCCTTCAGTTTTTCTTTCTTTTTGTAGCAATAATATGTTGCCACAAAATGTTGATATATGTTGCTGACAAAAAGGAAGACCTGAGTGTTCTATATATGTATATTAAAAATTAGCAACTAAGTGCTGTTTCCAATGACAGTGAAGTCAATGAACTAGAGAATTCCTAAGTACCTTATAGAATATTCATGCTCAGTAAGTGCTAGTTTGTGTACTCTTATTCTCTAAATAGAACTCAATGGGTGTTAAGTAAATGCTGTGGCTGAGGTGATGAGATAAGACTCAAGAAAATAAGTGCAAACAAACAGTGTGCATTTTTGAGGAAGACAGTTGCCTTATTGCTAAGAATAAACCAGACTTTTTAACCAGGATTATTGGAAAAAAAGAAGCATACTAGTTTTTCAGGTGTGCTGTTTGGTGTTTCTCAGAAAAAAAAAAATACTGTTAGTTGAGCAGTGTGAAGGGAATTTTTTTTTTTTGCTTAAATTTACATGGTTTTACAGGTAGTTTATCTTATCTAGTAAGTAATATAAAGAAACCTAAGGAAAAGGAGCTAAAGCAAAAATTTGAGTAAAAGCAAAGATTTTTCTTAAAGAAGGTTTTGAAAAGAAGTGCTACTGTACCAAACCCATTGTTCTGAACGTCAGCAATGCATGTTGTCATGCAAAAGCCCGAATTCAAGAGCTAGCTCATGACTGGCGGTGGGACAAACTTCATGAAAAAAGTCAGAATTTGTGGTTAAATTAGTAGTGACCTTGTGCTATGCTGTGCCAAGTAGGATGGTGTACTGAAGTACAAGCAATGCAGGGGCTTTTGCAGACAGAAACAATGATTAAAATAGGTGCCCAAGTGGCATCTCGCCATGGAGATCCAGAGGAAAACAGGAGCTAATCATTATTGGATTAGAGTTTCTTAATGTAGTCTATGCATTACTGCCGCTGTAAATATTCTTTGTGCAAGAGCCATGCTGCCAGGGTCTCAGTGATGAATAGCTGCCCTTGGAGCTCTCCTCCAGGGAGTATTTAGAAACCGTGAAGGTAGAAATAGCAGAAATAGAGCATGCTCCCTTTTCAATAACTTATCCTGGCTTCACATACTGAGTTTTTTATTGTCGTGGTTTTTGAGTATGGAAAACCTAAAAGAGTCCAAATTTGCAGCGTCCCATACTCAGAGCTTTTTTTGACTCGAATCTCATGGAGGGTTTGAAGAATGCCACTAGGTCAAGGAATATAATAATTTTGGTGGCTCCTTCACCAGAGATACTCTGAGAACAACCTGGCATTTTCATTTTTCACTTCCTCTCCCAAAAGAGGGAGATGTGTTTGAGAAGTGTTTGTATTAAAAAATAACTAAGTACCAGAGCTGAGATGTTTCTAGATTATTTTAATTAAGTGTATTGGGTGATACCATGCATTTAGGAATTGCCTAGATTCCTATGGACTCTTGGATAATCTCTAGGTATATTTGCTGCTCACTGCAGAGTGGTTGGACTAGATGACCTTCCAACCCAAACCATTCTACAGTTCTATATCTCAGGAAGATAGCAGGAGGCTTCAGTTGCATTTAAGTAACTTACATTTGCTCAAAGCAGCTATGTTAGTAACTTTTTAGTTAGCGGTAGCAGATGGCTGAAGATTTATCTTTCTCTGCAGAAACTGCAGTACATAAAAATCAAAATTTGTTTTAAATAACATATGGAGACCAATAAAATAATGTATTTATATCAGCTGCATATTTATATTTTATTATCAACACATTACTGGAAAAATAACTGGCAAAGAAGGGACATGTGAAATGGTTTTTTTTACTTACCACATGATACAAGTGATTTGTGGCATTAATATTAATTAAGTTCTTGGGGATTATTGGTGGCTTTAAAAAGCAAAACTAAGCACTAAAACTATTCTAAACTTTTCATATTTAGAGATTAGGAAATTATTCTGCATTGCTTTTGATAAAAGCCTTTCTGTAGTTCTACCAGTTTTCTATTTTCCTCTCTTTTAATATTCTTTGAGAATTTTGGTGATTTTGGCCACATACTGGCTGTAATTCCCATAGCAGGAATAACACTACAGGACAACTTATAGAGGTGGGCTATCAGGAATTTTGGCAGTCTGGATGGAATTGCATGCTGCTGTCACCAAATTGACAGTGACTTAAACCTCTGTCTACATAAGGATGTACTACCCGCAAAGCTGTTATGTGAAGGAGCAAAGTACCAACTGATTGTAACTGGTCAACGAAGAGGAAGTAATAATTTTTTTTTTTTTAAATTAAACTATTTCAGAAATAATGTTAATTGCTATACTTTTTTTTTTTTCCTGTTAATGAAATGTTCAATTAAAACTCAGGAAGATGCATGGTAAATAGATAACTTCATTAAGAGATCAATATTACAAAGGAGACCAAGGTTCAAATCTTCATTCTCAGCAGAGTAGAGACTTTCTGCGTAAATGTAGTCCAAGCTGGATAGTCTAGAAAGTACTTTTTGGTGTATTTCCTCTGCTCAGTCTCTAATCTCATTGTTACAGAATTATGCTAAAATTGTCTACATCTTTTTTCCTAATTCGGAATTAAAACATGTCAAAAGCTCAACATTTTTTGTGTTCTAGATCAGGGAATCTAAACACATCAGCAGGTATACATGAATCTGCTATGTAAGCAGTAATTAGTGCCTTCTCAACTGATATGTCATGAAATGATCGAAAAAAAACCCCTGAATTTATTGCCATGTGGATTTCAGTATTTCTGAAACTTCCTGAGTGTCTATAGCAACATCTCTTGTCTTAACGTCACCCTGTTCCACATTACAATCAATATTGCATTTCAAGATTGGGAAGAGATTGTTTAACCAGTCCAGCTTACCTAGCAGAAAGTGACTTTTACATTTGACATCTGTAAAAAAATTCAGTAACTAATAATGATAAGGGTGGCAGGTAGCTACTGGGACTTGGAAAAAAAAAAAAATATATATATACACACACAGATGCATATTTACATACATATACATAAATGTATAGGTATACACATATACATAATTTCAATGCATGCAACTAACATTAAATACTGAACTGAATATGATTATCTTTTCCTTTGGGGAAAATAATTATAGTAGCTGTAGTGTTAACAGATATTTTCTTTTGTCAGTTTTATTTATTCCTGCAGAACTTATTAAAATGAGATTTTTTTCAGCCTAACGAGGATGTTCCATTCTATTATAATACTTAGAAAAAAATAGCTGAACTACTCTAATGATAGTTGTGTCTTGCTATCCATCTTCCTGTTTGGTTTCCTGGGTTGCAAACATTTTGGGCCAATGACGATCGTTATCTGCTTTTACAGTGCCTGAAACAATAGAGCATGGTTCTCAGAATTCTAGATGAAATAATAACAACTTTGTAACTTAAAACTCTGACTCTTTGTGGGTCTGTCATTTCAAACTTGCATCTAATTGTTTTTCATCTGCATTTATGTTTTGGCATTAGGACTAGTGTCGGTATTTCTGCTGTGAGGGTCAAAATGAGAGCTGTTCTCCTGAAACGGTTGAAAAGCAGCAGATTAAATTAAAAATGAGGCTTTCCCAGTACATGTTACAGGCAAGGTGCCTGCTGCCTCCGTCCCACCAGCACCACCCTGTGTGCAGCAAACAGGTCTCCTTGGTTGAGAACAGGACTCTGCGTGGAGGAAAAAAAAAAAAGAGAGAGAGATTAGACTCCTTCCTCTTGGGAGTGACCAGGACTGACTTTTGGCTGTGTTTAATCCCTGAGGAGATGCAGGGGAACAAAGTTACTGACATCCAGACAGTTGATTCCCAGTAAGAGATGGGAGCAGTTATGAGCTGCTGCTGCCCCTGAGACATGGAGTCAGTCTAGCAAGTACACGTTCTTCTTCTCTGCTTCCCAAAGCAGACTGTATTTTTATCAAATCATGGACAGTCCTTCTGACTGAGTGCCCTCAGAAGAGAGAGAAGAAACAGATATTTCTTTCTCGGAGCTGAGCTGGCTATCAATGTGTGAGCAATAGCAGGGAAGGCTCACTCTAGTTGCTATGTTTTATCTTTCGCTCTCCCTTTGGGGATCTTATGGCACTCTATAACCCTCTCAAATTTAACATGACATTCCCTCAGGTAATATCTGTGCCCCCACGTGTAACGTATCTGTTAAGCTGTGGAATTTAGATATGTCTCAGCTGCCTTCGAGGTAGTTAGATCTGGTTGTGGCTTCAGGAGGTGAAACTTAAAGTTTATATACTCTCTTTTCAACAGTCTAGGGTGTAGTCTGAGCTAGGACCTCCTCTCAGCTGCTCAGCGGTGCTGGAGGTGTGGGAGTTTGCTGTCCTGGGGCAGAGAGGTGAGAGCCCCAGTATGAGGAAGAAACTGTCAGTAGGGAGGGGATGGATGGAGAGAACTGGAAATTCAGACTTACAGCTCTTGTACCACACGTGTTCAGGTATGCACTGAGTTCCTCTGTAGCACCCCATGTCCCTGGGAGGAGGGAGGAGCAGCTTTCAGCCTGGCGACCTGGCACAGCGGGAGTGGGCAGCTGGGCTGTGCTCATTTTGCTGCCCTCCATAATCTGCAGTCCCAGGCATCTGCCGACTTTGTTCACAGAGATGACTTTCAACATAGTCTAAAAATGGAAACAAAAAAAAACCCCCAATGACAAAAAAAACCCCAATGGATCACATAAAGTCTAAATCTTGAGATTTAAGGGGTTTTTTTTAGGATTTCTGAGTAAATATAAAGGTATTATCAAGACATTTGTTAGTAGAGAAACCTTTAGTTCATACTTTTGCGTAGTATTTTGCAAATGTGGGCACCAGAAAAACCCCCAAACCCTTTCTGAGACAAGAGTAGCAGTAATTAGCGTTGTGCTTGTAGCCTGACAGTAACATACTGGCTGTTTTATTTGCTCTGTAATATGTAATGGGTGTTCCATTTGGATTATGAAGCAACATGATGAATGAATTGGGCTGTATTGACTGAACTTCTGTACCAGTCAGTAATCATTTTGCTTCTCAAGCTTTTATGCCCTCAGAGTGGAAATTAAAAAATGGTTTAATTAGGACATGGGGAAGTATCCCCTTCAGTCAGCATCTGCTAACAATAAAGAGCTTAAAGCGGTAAGGCCTAATGACTTGTCAAAGGAAGTGGGAAGTAGATGGTAGTGTTTGTTAATCAGTCTAAAAAATAATAATCTGTTTTACTTAGGGGTTTTTTTTTTTTTAGCTTTTCCTCATTCAATTATACTATCATCTATTTAACCAAGCTACTGTTTCTCAGTAATTGGCCATAGTTTTTTTTAAAGACTTGTAATTAAACTCTCAGTATTTCAGTTAAACAAAAATACTGGGAGTATATAGTAATAGAGAATTGAGGAAATCCGTTCAAAATTTTGAAATCTTTTTTTTTATAACTTCTATAACCAGCCTGTATGTAATATTCTTGTTTCCTCTACAAGTTAAAAAAAAAAAACAAATCACAGCTGAATCCTTTAGAAGTTAATGGGATGTCCATAGTGATATGTCCTTTCTAGTACTCTTTCTTACAATTGGCTTTTCTGAAGAACTGGTGACTCCCAAAAATGTGTTTCTATTGAACTTAGATCCAAGTGAGAGTGTTTATTATAGAACTGAAATGATTTGGTGGTTTGTTTTGCATGGTCTGGTGATTTTCTGTATCCTACCAAACAGGAAATGTCTTCTGCTGTGTATGCTGATGCTATGAAGAGACACTGGATTCGCCCTATGCACGATCGTCTGTCTCTGCAGCACCTGCAATTCAAATTTGAGAGATTCAAAGCTTTTATTTTTTGAATCAGCATATTTTAAAATACATCAACTCGGAGCTGATGAAAATATCAGTGGTGAAATTTAGTCTGCCATGGAAGACCTTACCTTCTGTAGTATCATGAGTCTTTTGAAGACCTCTTGTTAGAGGTGAAAGTCACCCTTACAGAGGAAGAGCTATAAAATATAGCAGCTGAATTTTTGGTGTGGAAAACTCACCTAGTGACAAAAATGAGTAGCAGATTGTTCACTTTTTCTCTGTAATAGAATTCAGAAATAGCTATTTAATACCCCCATTCTGCTTTTGTTGAAATGACATGGCTTTCTGTGCTTTCAGTTCATTCTAGTCTGTGATAGCATTGGTGATTTTTCTTCTTTTTTTTTTTTTTTT
>JAAGAY010143044.1:64408-84848 GCA_011801015.1 Ardeotis arabs | reverse complement strand
GATCTAGTGGGGGATGTCCCTGCTCCTTGCAGGGGGGTTGGACTAGATGACCTTTGAAGGTCCCTTCCAACCCTAACCATTCTATGATTCTATGATTCTATGATTCTATGCCTGTTCTTTCTGAGCTAAGTCTAACCTATTTAATCTAATTGCTTTCTTGGGGCAGAGATTGCTAATAGTGTAAAACATACTGAGGGAAATTGATAACTAAACAGCCATCAGTGTTTTGATTGAAGCTTGTCAATACAGAAGCATGCTGTGACAGGACGAGGGGTAACGGTTTCAAAACAGAGGGAGGTAGATTTAGATTAGATATTAGGAAGAAATTTTTTTACACTGAGGGTGGTGGAGCACTGGCCCAGGTTGCCCAGATTGGTGGTGGATGCCCCATCCCTGGAAGTGTTCAAGGCCAGGCTGGATGGGGCTCTGAGCAACCTGATCTGGTTGGAGATGTCCCTGCTCCTTGCAGGGGGGTTGGACTAGATGACCTTTGAAGGTCCCTTCCCACCCAAATCATTCTGTGATTCTACGATTTATCTTAAGCATCGTAAGGAAGAGTGTTGCTTGCTAGGTCTTGTGGCATACCTGAGAAAGGGTAGCTTGGCTTGTAAATTCAAGACAAGCTTACTGAATTCGTACTGTGTCTTGATGCGCTAAATCTGGTTTGAAACTTCTCTTTCCAGGTACTGCCGAGGTATCCTCTATTCTTGAGGAACGTATTTTGGGAGCTGACACCTCTGCTGAACTTGAGGAGACTGGCCGTGTGCTCTCAATTGGTGATGGTATTGCCCGTGTGTACGGCCTAAGAAATGTCCAAGCAGAAGAAATGGTTGAATTCTCTTCTGGACTGAAGGTAAGCTTTCACTAAAGCAGTTTGTTTAGCCTAGAAATATAAATACTTTTTAAAGGAGAATCTGAGACTATGCTTGGAGTTACCCATACAGACCTTTTACAGACTTTATTGCAACTTTAATGCAGAGTAACTAGTTGAAATAATACTACAAAAAGCAACTGTTCTTTGAATTTAAGTACCAGTATGTGGTTCTTGGTCAACATTTGAGCTTTATTTGCCTTCATCTAGGAAGTGTTAAGAACGAATCTGGCACTGGATTTTCTTTGCTTTCAGGCTGACTTTTCTGTTTACTGTCAGATAATAGCCTCTGTGCTGTTTGCCTTCTTACAGTCCGAAGAGTAGACTATGGAGTTAAAAAGCTCACTGTTCTGAGAGTGCTGCAACATCTTTGCCAATATTTTTAATGACCTAATCCGCCTTAGGCCAAGAAGCAGCCTGTGTTTTTCCTTTGTCCAGTTCCTAGGCAGGCGAGAAATGTTGCATTTGAACCCTGCTTATCCTTTCTGTTCTTCTTAGAGGTAAATTACTTAATGCTAGACTGCTGCAAGTGCAATTAATTATGTAGTAAGCTGAAGGCTTACACAGATTCTCTCAGCAGTACAGAAGAACATACACACATTGTACATAAAAGCAGAACATTGACTATTTTGTTACAAATAAGATTAAAATAGATGATGTTGGATGATCTACACTGTAGAATAATCATATTGGTGTTGAATTATCAAAATTTTGTACATGTTGGCATGGGTTTTCTCAGGATAATGTGATCTTTGTCCTAGGGTATGTCCTTGAATTTGGAGCCCGACAATGTTGGTGTTGTCGTGTTTGGTAATGACAGACTGATCAAGGAAGGGGATGTTGTGAAGAGGACTGGTGCCATTGTGGATGTTCCAGTTGGGGAAGAGCTGCTGGGCCGTGTTGTAGATGCCCTGGGCAATCCAATTGATGGGAAGGTACGTGTGACTAGGTGTTTACTACCTCTACTTGTGTCTATGTGATACAGACTGCCACAGGTTGTTTCCTTCCTTTAAAGGGTCCTATTACGTCTAAGACACGTAGAAGAGTTGGCTTAAAGGCCCCTGGGATCATTCCCAGGATCTCTGTGCGTGAACCTATGCAGACTGGCATTAAGGCTGTGGACAGCTTGGTGCCAATTGGTCGTGGCCAGCGTGAGCTCATCATTGGTGACAGGCAGACTGGGTAAGTTAAATGCCCAAGCTAAAAATGTTTCGTTCAACAGAGCCATGAGTACAGCATACTGTGATGTACAAAGCTGAACGCAGAACTGCGTAGAGGCTGGGAGAACTGTAGGCAGCCTAACTTACCAAGCTCTGTGTTACACAGGAAAACTTCAATTGCAATTGACACAATAATCAACCAGAAACGATTTAATGATGGAACAGATGAGAAAAAGAAGCTGTACTGTATCTATGTGGCAATTGGCCAGAAGAGATCCACAGTTGCTCAGCTGGTGAAGAGGCTCACTGATGCAGGTACAGATTGTTAAGATGGCTCATCCTGGTGACTAGTGACATGCTGTTCTCGTTGTAATGCTGAATACCACTATCACCTCCTAGCTGCGAGTACAGACAGGATTCTTTTATTAAATGAGTGAACTACTTGCTTTGGCGGACGAGAGATCTTTCTAGTTATCTGGGGGGAAAAAAAAACTCAGTTTTGCTGTTTCAAATTAGAAGACAAGTACGAGGCCCCAGAACTGCTGAATTGCTTCTGGAAAAGTCAAGCCTATGGCTTTGGGTTTTTTTCAGCAGAGTTGAGAGCTTTCCTTTGGCAGTCAGGCAGGCCTGATGACAACCTGTGGCCTACACGTATTTACGGACTTGACATTTGGTTTACACATGCAAGTCCGCATGAGTGGCAGTTGCAAGTTTAGTGGAGACGCTTTACTGCCCAAACATACGGAACTAAATGATAGCTTCCTTTTGGAAACAGTGATGTCACTGAGCAAGGCTGCATATGTAACAGAGTTTGCAAGAGATCATGCACCTTATCTCTTTTCTGCTGGTCAAGCAGAGTCATACCTAGCAGGAACCCCCCACACACGTTTTAATGACAATAATTTGTTTGAGACTGTGAAACAAAGTGGGGTAGTATTGCCTTGCAGCAGCCAGGAAACCATGGACTTTCAGGCTGAGTTACTTCTGGAATCAAAGTGTATTTTAGTGAAAGTTTAAACCTCATTTTAAATGGCAAAGAAGTCTGTGAGAGTTAGACGTTAGCCGCCATGAATTTGCTCTTGAAACTTCTTGAGTTGGTTGATCTAATGGATGTGTTAATCTAGTACGGTGGTCTTCCCTGTGACAATGTAGTGATGCTGCCTGGGCTTGCTTCAGCCACTAGTACTTTTCACGCGTGTTGTATTTGCTGATTACGACCACAGTGAGGTCATATACTCACAGTGGTGTGTGTATCCAATTCTTTACAGATGCCATGAAGTACACTATTGTGGTGTCTGCCACGGCATCCGATGCAGCTCCCCTTCAGTACCTGGCTCCCTATTCAGGCTGCTCCATGGGGGAATACTTCAGAGACAACGGAAAACACGCGTTAATCATCTATGATGACTTATCCAAACAGGTCAGGAAACATTGTTTATAGGCCTCATAGTCTAGCATTGGTGTTTGTAGCTGTAAGATCACCTCAGGTTTAGAAATTCAAAATTTTAAATGAGCTACTGACATCTGAAAGCTTTCTTTATTCCACGCAGGCTGTTGCCTATCGTCAAATGTCTCTGCTGCTGCGTCGTCCACCTGGTCGTGAAGCCTACCCAGGTGATGTGTTCTACCTGCACTCTCGCCTGCTGGAGAGAGCAGCCAAAATGAATGATGCCTTCGGAGGTGGCTCTCTGACCGCCTTGCCTGTCATTGAAACTCAGGCTGGTGATGTGTCTGCTTACATTCCAACCAATGTCATCTCCATCACTGATGGACAGGTAGAACAACTTCTTTGCATGCCAGTGCTTCTGTGTAACTTACTGGAAGGTCTCTGAGGAGGCTCCAGGCCTCTGTCCAATGTAGTGAAACCATTTTCTCCTACAGATCTTCTTGGAAACTGAGTTATTCTACAAAGGTATCCGTCCAGCCATTAATGTTGGTCTGTCTGTGTCCCGTGTGGGTTCTGCTGCTCAGACCAGGGCCATGAAGCAGGTGAGCACGAAACTGCTGCTTCTCTCACTGCAGATGAGTAGTGCGTAGATTTTCCAACACTTTTCACTCTAAGAGGGAGTGAAGCTTGGGATTCCTTAGTGTTACCAAATTACAAAAGAGCAAACTTTGAGGATCTCTTTGATATTTCTATTGCCTGCTGAGAGAGGAGGGAGAAAGGAAAAATAGTGGTTGTGTAAAGATGTAGAACTGTTTAGTAACGCTGTGCTGAACTGGGTACTGATCTAACCAGAAACAGAGAATGCTCTCTTAACCCTAGACTTCTTTTAATCCAGATACGGAATTAGAGAGGTTTAATATCAAGGTCACCATTTTAGGGAGGAACATGGAAACTGCCTCTTAAAAGGCAAAGGAGGCAGTGGGATTTTTAGAAATGTGTATAATCATTTTTAGAATCTTGAGATTCACTTGACTGGTATGCAGGGCAGAGCTGACTTGTGACAGCTGTCAGCTGAAGATAACCTACAGACTACTAGACAGATTTAAAACGTGGTCAGACTCACTCGGCCCTGTGTCTGGTGTTGTAGGTGGCAGGTACCATGAAGCTGGAATTGGCTCAGTATCGTGAAGTCGCTGCCTTTGCTCAGTTTGGGTCTGATCTGGATGCTGCCACACAGCAGCTGCTGAACCGCGGTGTACGTCTGACAGAGCTCCTCAAACAAGGACAGTATGGTGAGTGTCTTGGACGTAACGAGCCTGCGTTTCCCATTAGTCTCTTGTGCTAACGAGGCTGGCTTTTCTGGCAGTATTGACATTCTGCGGACATGGTAAATGTAGATTTACTTGAACTGTGTGCAGCTGATCCTCGGAAGAGGACGGTAGTACTGGTGTGTCCTGATGTAAGGGTTACCAATGGCGTGAATGTTTTCTTTTCTGCAGTTCCCATGGCTATTGAGGAACAGGTTGCAGTCATCTATGCTGGTGTAAGAGGTCACTTGGACAAGCTGGAGCCCAGCAAAATCACTAAATTTGAGAGTGCTTTCCTAGCTCATGTACTGAGCCAGCACCAGGCCCTCCTCTCCACGATCAGGTATGATGGTTTATCTCGCTGCACCCCAAGGATGTTGTATTGACGTGATGGCTGGAGTGCAGATAACAGTCACTGAACTGTTGGTTTAGGGTGTCCTACAACAGCAGGCCTTCAGCTGCCCGTGCCAGAACTGGAGGTTAGGTCAGCCTTCCTGCTCTCCAGAGCTCAGCTTTGTGTCTCCAGTCTTTACTTAGGAAATCCAGCTGATCCTTACAATGGACCTACTTGAATACCCCTCCTCTTAATCTCATACTGAAATAACTTAATTTAGTCAGTTCCCATATTTTTGATAGTTTTAAGCTGCTTGCTGCCTTCCATGCCGCTGAGTGGACTGTTGGGGATTATTTCCATCGTCTGTCCTGTAAACTGGTCCTAGCTCGTTTTGTCATCAGTCAGATCATGAGCCTTCCATCTCTGAGGTGCAGCTCTATAGAAGAGAGCCTTGTTGAACAATGTACAGCTGTTTTGAAAGTGTTTCTTGACAAACCTTAATTCTTAAACAGGACTTACATTTTTAGGGGAAGGACATTGTTAGTTTCAGTGACACAAGTTCAACTTTCCAACAGAAGTGTGTTAATTCATCTGCTAATTTTATTAGAAATTGTAAGGTTCATTGTAAAGTGTTTCGCGTTGCCGTAGTCGGGCATTGTGTTAGAACTCTAACTAAACTCTTTCAACAGGACCGAAGGGAAGATCTCTGACCAGACAGAAGCTAAGTTGAAGGAAATAGTCACAAGTTTCCTGGCTACTTTCGAGGGATAAACTCTTAAAACTGTTCAGACACACCAGGCTGTTGTGATCCCGTGCTCCAGCTCCATCAAAGACGTAGAGGCATGTGCGACTTGAATGTACAGATCTCAGTGAGAATAAACGTTTCCATGTAAAAAGGCTTGTATGCTCTCTTCTAAATTATTGCTGCCTGAGCAACACCTGCCTTTAAAACCACAGTTAAACTCCCCTGGACACGCGCTTGCTAAAGGAACTCTGAAAAATCAGGGGGCATCTGAATGGTTGAGTGGATCAAACTCCGCTTACGCAAACGGGTCGGGGTAGCAGCTGGATTCTGTGGCCGAGACTGCGGTTCCTGTCGTGACAGAGCTGGGGGTCACTTGCAGTTTTTATCCTTTTCTTTTTATCCCTTTCAGCTAGACAGCTGATCTCGGAGAAAGGCAGGCAACTGGGGAAGCAGTTGCCATCATTAATGGTTTTGGGAGGGGAGGTTTTATACCAGAACATCCGTTTCATTTCCTGGCTTTTTGTGTGTGCTATGTGAGGTCCCAGTATCAGATCCCAGTATCAGAACTTCATCTGGGATGTGGGGAAGTTCAGTTTAAAGTCGCTCTGCTTTGCACGGTGTGTTCAGCTTTACCTGGTAGGCTGGGACTCGCTCCTTCATCCTGGGTGAGCCCCACCACAGGTACCTGTGATCAGGACCTCTGTCGGGGCTGTTTGCTGTGTCCCCAGTTACTTTCCTTCCCAGGAGCATCCTGCCTCCGAGTTCAAACCTGGAACTGGAAGCGCTTCATCTGAGCCTTTCACACAGTTCCAGGCTAACGAGCTTCTCTATTAACGGCTCCGGTGCTTTGAGAGCGTGAGCTCTTGCTTCTGCACTACAGGAAAAAATAAACACTTCTAAAAGTCTAGAAGTGTCAGACATCTTTCTGGGAAGAGCTTCCACGTTAGAATAGTGCTGTGCTCTGATCTGGCTCCACTTCCAGTGCAGTCAGATCAGACAGAGAAAACCTGGAAATTTATTCCAGATCTCACACTTGGGAGTTTTTTGTGTGCCTGCAGGTGGGCAGGTTGCACCACAGCTGACCGATGTGTGGATGAGGTTGCTAAAACCTCTTCAAAGCTTTGACTGAAACTTTTCAGATCTGAAACGGAGATGTGACACCACCTCTGCTGCCTGGTGGCCACGAACACTGAAAGAAAAATCCATGCAAGGCTGGTTTCTTCCATATAAACCTCAGAAACGTTTGCCAAGTGGCAGCGGCCTCAGGCCACTCATTTAATTAAGTGGAAAATGCCCTTTTTTACATTATTGGACTGTTTTAGCTGTCCTCGTGTTAAAGCAGAGGCAGCAGGTGTGATTCAGGTGTGATTTCCGGCACAGAGTGTCCTCTCTCATCTGCTTTCATCTTTTTTAAGAACCGCTCTGAGGTCGTTGACCCAGTGTCTCATCTCGGGCTGTGTCCCCTAATCAACTAAGGATGAGATCGTGAAACCTTCCCAAAATACTCTGGCAACCTCTAGCTGAGCCAGGTGGGGAAGGCGCAGCAGGTCACAGGGACATGGCTGTGCAGCCACCGGCCGTGATTCTCACCCTGCACTCCGTGTTCCCATATGAGCTTGGAACACAGATCCATGTGCAATTGACATATGAACAGCAGGTGGCTTTTCCAAGAGTCCTTTATCAAGGAGGCCACGAAGATGATAGGAGGGCTGGAGCACCTTTCCTATGAGGCCAGGCTGAGAGAGTTGGGGCTGTTCAGCCTGGAGAAGAGGAGGCTCCAGGGAGACCTGATAGCGGTCTTCCAGTACCTCAAGGGGGCTGCAAGAAAGATGGGGAGAGGCTGTTCAGCAGGACGTGCTGTGACAGGACGAGGGGTGATGGTTTTAAAATAGAGGGAGGTAGATTTAAATTGGACATTAGGAAAAAATTTTTTACAATGAGAGTTGTAGATCACTGGAACAGGTTGCCCAGAGAGGTGGTGGATGCCCCATCCCTGGAAACATTCCAGGCCAGGTTGGCCGGGGCTCTGAGCAACCTGATCTGGTTGGAGATGTCCCTGCTCCTGGCAGGGGGGTTGGACTAGATGACCTTTGAAGGTCCCTTCCAACCCAAACCATTCTGTGATTCTATGATTCTATCAAGGAACAGAGACAATTTTGAGTACAAGGAGTCTCTTTCACCATTGTGTGTAATTTGACTATGAGCCAACCACTTTATTCCATAAATGCGACAGCCTAAGTGAGCCTTTCTTGAGCTTTCCCTCCTAGGCAGCGTGGCGGTGATCTCCCCTTGAGCTGGGACGCCCCTCAAGGTCGTGTAACGCTGTAGTGGGATAACTTGGATTTGGCCTTGGTAACCTTGCCAGCTGAATTGATGCTAGTGCAACGTTACACAAACTCTGCATATGTGACCCGCAGGCATAAACCGTTGACCGAGTCTGACACCAAGTTTGGATCCAGCCGCATCTAGACTCCTCTCTGAGGAGTTTAGAGAGCGAGGGGGTCCATTCTGAACCTCATGACTCAACGGGAGGGCTCTCCCTACTCCGCGTCTTCGGTCCCTCTCTCTGTGAATCATTGTAACTTCAGTGTAACTCAATTTTCCTTTTTATGCTTTTCCACGCAGTAATTAATAGAGTGAACCTTGCCACAGAACTTTTACAACATCACATTAAACCCGCTTTTGCTGACACTTTTGACAGTGGTTCTTCAGCCACCTCAATCTCTCATTCGCCACAAAATCTCATCCACCTGCAGCACCTGGTCCCCCAACCTATGGAGACCTAGCAGTGCCCAGCCAAGATCCACGCAGCTGCAGGCAGCGTGCTGTTTGGGGTGGTGACACTGTGCCGTGGGGTGGGACCGGCGGGGCGGGGCGGGACTGGACGAGGCAGCTCCCGGAGCCGCAGTGGTGGTGGTGGCAGCGGTGGCAGCAGGATGCGGGAGGCTCGGTTCAGGGACCACTTCTGGGTGAGTGGGGGTATGGTGGACCGGAGGGAGTGGGGTAGGACCCAGCCGGAGCCACGGGGGTCACAGCTGGGTCTGGAGGTGACTCATCTCTGGTCAGATTTGGCTTCAAAGCCACTTCCATGGTCTTGGGTGCTTCTGATGAAAGTTCTGAGCATCCCTCAGCAAGGCAGTGCCTGTCCACATTGTGTCCTGAGAGCCGTGGCATTGCAACCTGCCCCGTGCAGCCAAAATATGCCCCGGTGAGCTGCTGCTGCCGTGCTGGAGGAAGTTGGTACCAGGCTGAGGGTTTGATAATCTTGGCCAGCGGTGAACTGCTTGGAGACACCACGGCCAAAAAGGGTCCTTTCATGTCCAGACTAGGAGCGAGTCCCTCTGCTGCCGAGCTGCGGAGGAAAAGCCACAGTTTGGTGAAAGCCACAATTTATTCTTTTGAGTGTGACCTGCGCTTTTGGGAATGGAGAAGTGCCGAATAGCCACTTATCTGCTGGAGAGCATCGGCGCTGTGGCTGCGCAGTTCCTTTTGGTCTGTGGGCCTTTGTAGCAGGTACGGGCAAGCTGGAAATAAATGTCAACATTTTGGCTTTCAGGGCTGAAAATCACCAGCATCATTAGCGTCTTATCTAGCATAGCGCCGTCAAATATGTAAATCCCACATAGGTACCGAACCTGAAAAATAAAGCCAGCTTTGCATCCGGCAGCCGTTCCTCAGCTATTTGTTGCCAAGAAATTTCCACGGTGCTCCATTTGCTTTGCAAATGTGCAGGCGGGAAGGGATGCGAGGGTGGTGGCAGCATCCTCCAGGCTGGGGGGAATAACTGTGAGGCCGGCAGCGCTGGGCAGACGTGGTTTGTCACGTTTCAGAGGCGCATTGGGTTGAAGAGGTCCTCACCGCAGCGCTGGCTGTGGCTAATGCTGCCCAGTTTGCTCCTCTCCTGCTTGCGGCGTGGTGCTTTTTCAAGGAGGACGCTGGAGGAGGGGGCTCGGTGGGAGAAAATACCAGAGCGAGAGCAGCCCCAAGCCCCCCAAGGTGAGGAGGAGCTGGGACATTGCATGGGGCACTCGTGCCTACCTGGTCCCTTTTATAGCAAACACATCTATTTAATGAATAATCCTCTTGCTGAGCCCAAAACTATTGGTGTTGCCAGGGATTTTGCTTGGCTTTTTCCTTTCTGAAGCCTGTGTGCTTCCCCCCACCCCGACCGAGGAAACATGCTTGGGGCAGGCAGCTGGGATGGGACCGTGATGGATGTGACTCAGTGGAGAGACGGAGGCCCTGCTGGGGTCGTTTGGGCCATGGAAAAGGCAGGTACCACCCCCAAGCAGTCTCCACGACATGTACTGGTGACTGTGCATCAGCTGCGAGGCCTGGGGAGGGAGGGGAGGAATGAGAAACGAGCAGGAAAAAACAAATTTAAATGAGGTGCGGAGGGCTGCTCATCCAGCTCCGGTTTGCTGTTCAATGCTGTGAGAGAGCACAAACTTCCTGCTGCAATTTTTCCTCTTAAATTACTTTGCTTAAGCCAGAAAGGGAAGGAGAACTGTTCTTTACCAAAGCAAGTGATTTCACAGTGGTCAGGATAGCCCAATGGGAAATGGGAGATTTTGGGAGGGCTCCAGGGGAGTGATGCTCCAGTTGGTGGGACAAAGCCTAAAAAATAACCAACCCCCCCCCCCTCCAAAAGCTGAGCCATTTTTGGTATTGCACCTTCCAGCTTTGAAATGCGGCTGGTCATGAAATGACAACCAACGAATTTCTTCATGGGGCTAGGCTGCAGCCCCCCTTTGCTCTGCCGGGACGTCGGGGCTGTGCCTCAAGCCTCATCTGGGGACTGATTTAGCTTTAAACCCTGGTTTCTTTGGTGCGATGCGTGTGTCTGTCTTTTCCTGCACTGGAAGCTGGGCTCTGCTGAAGTTCACGGCGTGGTGCACTGCATTGGGACAGCACACTGCGACTTTGAGTTTGCTCATGCTCTTAGGTCTAACACAAGATGATAAATTCCCTTAAATAATGGAGTTTGCTTTTTTTACATCCTACCTCCCGCTACCTCCGAAGTCCAGAGATGCCTGGAGCTGCCCGTGCATTGCCCCGAATGCCCCAGCTCCCTCCCGCAGCCTGTGCTGCCAGCAAAAGAGCTCTGCAAAAACACAAACACGCCAAGGATCACGTTTGTTTCCTCTCGCCCTGCCTGTATCGATTGCCGCGAGTTGAGCAAGTGTGGGGTTTTGTTTTCATTTGTTTTTGCAACATGCTGTTCTTCTTTCACTCTACAAGGTCTACTTCTTTCACTTCAATCATTTTCTTGGTATGTGCCTGGTTCTCCGGAAACCTGTATTTCGGGTAACGGGACAGCAAAGCTTTGCGTCTCATCATTTGGTCCTTGTAGGCACCTGTAAAACTATGTGGGAAAAACAGAAATGAGGATAATGCTATAAAAACACTTTAACTCTGATCTACTGGCCAACAGCTTGCAACTTGGAGAGTGTATTTTCGGTCATTTTCCTTTTAATGAGACAAAAACAATGCTCTGCTCTCTGCAGTGTATCGCAGGGTGCATTAAGAAGAAGCACTTGGTAGAACAGTAAGAAGATAAGCAGATAATGCTCAAGACTGAGACCTGCTGACTCTCACTGAGGTTGGTCTGGTCAAGCAATTTTTGAAAATCAGACGTAGGTATCTAAATCTTTTAGGCACTCTCAAATGTTTCTTTGTCATGCCAAGAAAAAGCGATGCTGCTAAAGAAATCCATGGCTCAGGCAAGTCATCTGCAGTAAAAACTGCACCGGCATATTTAAATTTCTAAAAAAGCACACGGCAAAGTATCTGATAACACTTATTTACCCTCCAACGCAGAGCAGAGAGCTATGGGTAGATGTTACGGGCTACCATGGGTTACGGATGGGATTTTGTCAGTGTGACCAGCTGTATTTCTTCTTCGTTGCCATTATTTATTCTTTTTTAGCCTTGTGAGGATGGCTGGGGATAAATTCCTTTTTGCTGTGTCCCTGCTGTGGGGGGGCGGGGGTGGCTGCAAGCTCTGGGCTCCTGGGTTCATTCCCCAGCTGCTGACTCACGGCGTGATGCTGGCTGGGCCGGTTCACTTCCCCTTAGCGCCGTTCGTCCTTCTCTAAACGGGGACTGGGTTGGCAGAGTTTGTTGGCGGCGTTATGAAATCCTCAGGTCGTCGTTTGAAAGGGACAAAGGGGTTTGTGGGCAGAAGTAATTGCGTTGAGGTGAGATGGTCCATTGCTTTCTGTGTCTCTGGGATGAGCAGGGTAGGTGTGTCGGCATAGCCAGAAGGAAACTTGCACAATTATTAATCAAAAAGCTGCATTTTGCAGGATGCTGTTCTCAGGTGGGTGAATTTGCAGCCAGTCCTTTTCCTCCCTGTCATGAGTTTTGCCTGTCCTGTTGTACCCCCCTGGTTTTGGGACAGGGAGGAACTCCAGCTTCTTGCAGGATCTCCTGCTTTCCTCACCCTGCTCCCTGCAGGCACCAGCACAAGTGTTTTTCTTGGTCTCAGCATGCTCTGCGGGACCCTGAGTGGTTCTGAGCCTGCACTGAGTGTGAGCAATAAGAGCACAGCCATTTATTGTTGCATGGTGTTTCCAACTAAAACAGTCATCCAGTGTTTCTCTAAAGCAGATAAGGCTGAGAACTCTGCATAAATAAAGATCTTTCCAGTGATGGTCCCTGAGCAGTGCAGTGCCCTAGACCTTCCATGTTTGTGAAGGCTGGGACAGACTGCTTGAGGGTAGGAAGGTTCTGCAGAGGGATCTGGACAGGCTGGATTGATGGGCTGAGGTGAACTGTATGAGGTCACAACAACCCCATGCACCGCTACAGGCTTGGGGAAGAGTGGCTGGAAAGCTTCCCAGTAGAAAAGGACTTGGGGGTGCTGGCTAACAGTTGGCTGAATATTAACCAGCAGTGTGCCCAGGTGGTCAAGAAGGCCAACAGCATTCTGGCTTCTATCAGGAACAGTGTGGCCAGCAGAACCAGGGAAGTGATAGTGCAAGTACTATCACTATCACTGTACTCAGAACTGGTGAGGCTGCACCTCGAGTGCAGTTTTGGGCCCTTCAGTGCAAGAGAGATGTTGAGGTGCTGGAGCGCGTCCAATGAGCAGCAACGAGCTGGTGAAGGGTCTGGAGCACAAGTCTTATGAGGAGCAGCTGAGGGAACTGGGATTGTTTAGTCTGGAGAAGGAGAGGCTGAGGGGAGCTCTCTACAACTGCCTGAAAGGAGGGTGTAGGGAGCTGGGTGTGCGTCTCTTCTCCCAAGTAACAAGTGATAGCACAACAGGAAATGGCCTCAAGTTGTGCTGGGGAGGTTTAGACTGGATATTAGGAAAAAATTATTCACTGAAAGGGTTGTCAAGCACTAGAACAGGCTGTCCAGGGCAGTGGCTGAGTCACCATCCCCACCATGGAGGTGTTTAAAAGACGCACAGACTTCTGCACATGGTTTAGTGGTGGACTTGGCAGTGCTATGTTAATGGTTGGACTTGATGATATTAAAGGTCTTTTCCAATCTAAATGAGTCTATGATTCTCCCATGTCATTGGCTGTGTAGCAGGTGTGTCTGGAGGGAGTTTTCCACGTGAAGTGGGGTAGAAGATGGAAATGTCAAGGTCAGCAGCTTTCCTTTCAGCTGTGAGTCATGCAAGGTCATCACATGACTTCAGATCCCCACCAGAGCATTTTAGCCCCTCTTTCGGCTAAAAGTGCAACCAAAACCAAAAGCTCCACAATAAGCACGCAAATTCCTTCTCGTCAGTAAGTCTGTCAGGTGGATGGCACAAACCCCGGCAGTGGGTCAGGAAGGCGGGGCACGTCTTGCTGAGCCTTGTGGGCTGGAGAAACATCAGCTGCTGCTTTGTCACCTTGAAATCATCTGTTGGTAATTTCCATGGGCTGTCCTCTACATAGCATGTGGGCTCAGAGCTCTGCCCAGTGGGGAGAACCAGGACAGACGCATGCTGCAGGGTGGGAGGAGAGATGCTCATCCTCCCACATCCCTCTGTTTGGGGAGGGCTTGGTGTAACTCCCCATCTTGCATACCTGCCTTTGTCTTAGTTTATTGTGCCTTTAAATCTTGTTCTCTGTGCCCATGGCTCTGCGCTTGCCGTGTTGCCCTTCCTCTTTCATTGCTCCCTGGTTTTGGGATGTCCCACAGACAGTCACGCTGGTCCTTTCTTTCCGTGACAACATCTGCCCAGAAGGGTGCTGCCATGGCTGGTTTCATGGCATACAACCCTGCCCAGTTCCTTCTGGGCCAGGAGCTTCTCCTGACTGTAAGCAACTCTTTTGGAAACCCCCGCCATCTCTGTTACCTCCCAAGTTTCGTGTAACAGTATGCACGGTGAGTTCGGGTCCAGCCTTGGGCACTTAGGAAATGCATACGTGCTGGAATTAAATCCTTTTACTGGAGGAGGAAGAGTAATAAAATAAAGAGATTAGTACACATTTTTCATGGATGCTCCCAATTTTTCCCCTGGGACTTCTCCCCAAGTGTCCCAGGCAGCAGAGCAGGATGCTGGAGGTGTTCAAAGAACGTGTAGATGTGGCACTCCAGGACATGGTTTAGTAGGCATGGTGGTGTTAGATTGATGGTTAGACTTGATGATCTTGGAGGTCTTTTCCAACCTTAAAGATTCTATAATTCTATGACTCTACGCAGTAGCTTTTGGGTGCCCCCTGACACGCAGCAATGTGCGTCTGACTGCTCCATCCTGCTCGGGCTCGTAGTCACCAACAGTTGTTCTCTGCATCCATTTTATTTCCATTGAAATCAGAGGTAGGAAGTCAAGTTAGGATGTTCCTGTGTTTTGCAACTGGCATGAAGACTGACTTCAGTGCAAGTGTGTTTCCTTTTTCACAGACCGGATTAGCAAAGACATGACGCAAACTGAGAACTGGTTGTGGGTTTAACAGTAATAAGCCCATTCCGGAAGGATGTTTATGCTTTGTAAAGAAACAGAAACTGTTTTGGTTACTGCTCAAGTCCTTCTCACAGTCCTCTCTTCCCATAAATGCCATGGACGGAGCAAAGCTGATCTGGAGTACCCAGGGATTTCCTGCAGGTCCCACTCCACTTCACTTCTTGCTTTCTGGCCACTGACATTCAAGTCCTTGACTCCTCAAGGAAGCCCACATGATTAAATCCTTCATTTATCACAAATACAAGCTCTGTTCTTCCTTATTTCTTGCACCATCTACAAGCTCCTGAGAAATCCCCTCTGTCTGCTGCCCACACTTTCACACCAGCTCTCTGTGTACTCTCATCCTGGCTTCAAACCATTTCCTGAATCTCTCCATCCTGCCGTTATTCCTCTTCAAGCTTCTTAATAACTGTTTGTGGCTTCTGCTTCCTTTCTCTGGCTTTCATATCTGCCTCTGCCATTGCTTCCTTTCTGCAGCCGCTTTCCCTGTATTTTTTTTTCTCCCATATATGCTGTCCCATGCAACATTGACTGGTCTTATTTGCAGAAGATGACAGGTAGCATCTTCTGCTCAGCTCCCTGAATCTACTTCGGGCTTCTTCCAGAGGAGGAGAGCTCACGGTCAGAGCATCCCTCCCACAGCACTTAGGAGCCCTGCTCTTGGCCCAGGTCTCCAGGGTGGTAAATCCTCAACAGTCTAGGGGCAAAAATCAATTTTTTATGCTAAGGTGCTTCTAGGCATGGGTATGAGGAAAGAATAGGGGCCCGCCATTGTTCTCATTCTGGAGCCTCTCCCACTTCTACAAGAAAAAGATCTTATTTCATAAAGAGGCACTTGCACACTTGCTGCCAGCTGAGTCATCGCTTGTGCAAATGCTGCTGGAGGTGGCAGTGGCTGTGCACTGCATGGACGAGGATGTGATCCTGTTCTTGTGTTTTCAGAGTACGGATCTGACGAGTACAGTTGGCTACGACAGCATCATCCAACATCTGAATGATGGCAGGAAGAACTGCAAAGAGTTTGAAGACTTTTTGAAGGAAAGGTATGGAGCTGCCTCTGAAAAGAGGTTGGGCTGAACCTGGGAAGTGAAGTGGTGGCACTACTTCTACTCCTTGTATTCCCCATTTGGTTTCTGTTGTGTTTAACTGTCTGCTATGTTAAAACACCTTTGATTTTTGACTGATGAGGAACTTGTTTTCTTACACTGTCCTTTCCTTGCATGGCTGGTGCTGTGGTGTGAAGTCCATGCCCAGGAATCCTCAGCTATGAGGCAGCGATAGTGCCCAGAGCTTGATGCTCTGATTTTGAACTGTCTGATAAAAAGAAAGAGGAATCAGGAGCAATTTAATAATTCAGTGACACACGTTGTCAGACATCTGTACTGATGTGTTTGCAGCTGTTGGTGGCCTGCTGAGGCCACACACTCTCCCATGAAGTTCACCTTGCAGAAGATCAGATGAAGACCTCGGCATAGGAGAACAGCAGCTTTGTCCTGAACTTGTCTTCCTACATTATGGAAAGCCCACAGAGTTTATGTTAAAAATAAGTAGCAGCATTAGATAGTGCCTTTATTAATCAAAGGGTATGATCTAAGTAGAGTTTCTGTGGCTACAAAGCCACAGCTGAGATGGTCTGGCCATCTATTTTGACTTTATGGTTCACCTGGTTAGCAATAGCTAAATATGAAGAGCATTGTAGGATGACTCTGAATTAATGTAATTTTGGTATTGAGAACTGGAGAAAACAAGCCTGTGAATACAAGATTTGGTAGAAACCAGCCTGGAATAAACAAAATGAGTACGAAGAAGAGGAGAACCTGCAGTTAAAAGTGTCTTAATGTGCCTGTATCTGTCTAGGCTGTAATCCCATATTACAGGAAACTTTGGGCTTTCCAGATGCCCGAGAAACCATCCACTAAACCCCGAGAACCATGTCCCACTCACCCATGACAACAGAGAGAGTGCAAAAAGCCTCCTTGTAAGGGGGTTGGACTAGATGACCTTTAAAGATCCCATCCAACCCAAACTATTCTATGACTGATCTGGTTGCATCTAGCCACCAGCTGCGCTGGCTGCTTAGTCATTCATCTCCTGTGGTCCTTGCACCCATTTGCCATGGGGAGGTGGGGAGAGCAACACATCAGGACCACAGATGCAGCAAAACAAAGTGTTTGCACTAGAAACGCTGTTGGGTAACTGCAAACATCAGTTTTCCTTCAGCCAACCATCCACAGTTGTTTTGCAGCAGGTCAGAATACACGGAGCGTGTTAAGAGCGGGTCTTGGCCTCTACTGCAAACAACTATCAGTTTCTGAAATGAGAACTTCCTCTCATTTCTCTCTTTCCTCACAGAGCAATTATAGAAGAAAAATATGGCAAAGAGCTCATTAACTTGGCAAAGAAGAAGCCTTGTGGGCAGACGGAGCTGAAGTAAGTTCACAATCCTCTGTGTGTTTCGCTTTTATGGGTGTCCTTACTTGGAGCAACAAAGGAAAAAGAAGGAGGCTGTGAGAGACAAAATAGTGTTTAAATGTGATAGGGATGCTACCAGAAGATGATCTCAAATTGGTCTTGTTAATGAGCGGTGCACAGTTGGGTTGGCTTTTGCCAATAAACAAGTTGGACTCCACCAAGTTCCCACCAACTGTAGACTAAGCAAAGCATCACAGATGCTCAGGCGAGATGCGGGCTGGCGGTTCAGCAGAAGGCTGAGATCATGAGGCCTGGGGTTTCCTCGTGACTGTTTTTGTGGCCAAAGGGAAGTACAGGTGCTTCCCTGACTCAAACCATGCAAATTTTCAAAGCACAGTGTGTTACCACCTCACAGCGGTTCTGTGGCCATTGCGGGTGGCTCCATGAGTGGGTCTCCACTTCCCCCATGACCCTTGGAACCTACTGCTTCCTGCTTTGTTTCTGTACTTTATACGTGGCCTGTCTGATATCCTCTGATCATTTATTTACAGTTTTATATTGAAGTGTCACATAAAATGTTTCCAAAATCTTTATTGTACAATGTCAACAGGGAGAAAAGTTCCCTACATTTCCAGCCGCTGGCCAATGGACTATGTAGAAGGTGTTCATATGCCCCCAATTATACTTTTAGGTGGTTGCCTGAAACATTTGTCATGAAAGTCAGGATTTTTAATAGCACCCAATGTTTAGAAAGATGTAAAGTTAATCTTAAACCAAGTGAGCTGAGTTACACTCTCTAAGAGGGGGAAAAAGCCAGAGGTGCAAAGAGGGTAAATAAGCCTGCTTTGAGCTGCTTCGGCCAGAGTTCAGTGAGGGACTTGCTCTCTGGTTTGGGAGAGGTGCTCTGCTGATGTCTGTGCCTGGCCAGGCTTTCTCACTCTTTTAAATGCTTTGCCAATTTTTCAGCACACTGAAGAGATCCCTGGATGTTTTCAAGCAACGTAAGTAATTCTTCTTCTTTGTGTTTGTCATGACACTTGGCAGCACCAAAGCCTGCAGACAACTACTTGGGAAGAAAATAGCAGAGAAATCTCCAAAACAGTGAGATGCTGGGGTCAGGCACAGGCTGTCCTCCTGGCCAGGCTCATTCCAATCCATGGGGTTTAGGATGGAGCACTCCAGGGCATGAGTAGGAAAGGAGACCCATGGGATGTCCCTCTGAGGATCTCTTGGGCTTTCAGGGCTGGCTGCAGCTCAGAGATCGGGCTTGCATTGTACATCAGAAGCTGTACACGGGAAGCTCAGCTGAAGTCGGTTAGACTGGCTCGCCTTCCCCTCTTCACACACATATGCAGTAATTTGCACCTCAAACACTGTGTTCAGTTTTGGGCCCCTGACTGCAAGAAAGACATTGAGGTGCTGCAGCACTGGTGAAAGGGTCTGGAGCACAAGTCTTATGAGGAGTGGCTGAGGGAACTGGAGTTACTTAGTTTGGAGAAAAGAAGCCTGAGGGGGGACCTTATTGCTCTCTACAACTGCCTGAAAGGAGGGTGTAGGGAGATGGGTGTTGGTCTTTTCTCTCAAGTAACAAGTGATAGGACAAGAGGAGATGGCCTCAAGTTGCGGCAGGGGAGGTTTAGATTGGATATTAGTTAAAAATTCTTCAATGAAGGGGTTGTCAAGCATCGGAACAGGCTGCCCAGGGAAGTGGCTGAGTCACCATCGCTGGAGATATTTAAAAGATACATAGACATGGTGCTTATGGACATGGTTTAGTGGTGGAGTTGTCAGTGTTAGGTTTATGGTTGGAGTCAACGACCTTAAAGGTCTTTTCCAACCTTAATGAGTCTATGATTCTATGTATGATGTGGCTTGTCTGGGTCAGTTTGATGTCAGCTACAGCAGCTGACTTGAGTAACAGAATCTTTTTAGGTGTATATATATTTTTTTTAAATTTTTTTTTTTTCCTTGCAGAGATAGACAATGTGGGGCAAGGTCATATCCAGCTGGCACAAACCCTACGGGAGGAAGCAAAGAAAATGGAGGACTTCAGGGAAAAGCAAAAACTGCATCGGAAAAAGGTGAGGCACTGCAGGAGCACGAGCCTTTGCCACAGGATGTCAATCCTGCCCCGGTGATGGGCTGCTCCTGGCTGGTGTCTGCCGCCGTGCCCCAGCCCCCTCCGTGCCCCCAGTACTTGCTGCTGCCGGGAAGTCCTGAGCTTCTTCCTACGTGTTGCAACCGTGTCGGTGACTGTGCAGCAACCTCTGACTTCCTTCTTCTCAATGCCACATCTTCTGCTTTGTGTGCCTTTTGGGGCCAGAGATAGCAGGGGCTCAACTCCAGGAATGCCAGCCTCAACTAGGGATGTTTTTAAAGCATATATATTGTGCTATATGATCTCCACAGGGTCTGCTAAAATCATCAAGCTCTTTAACTTCTGGCTTGAGATTCCTTTGTCTGGAAAACGAGGGAAAACTGCTAGAACCAGGGGCTGGTTTGGACCTCGTGGAGGGGAGTGAGCTTTCCAATTTTGCCAGACCCTATGGAGATGATACAGTACTATATATTGCTAGGATTTCATTTGTAGAGCTCCTTTCCATACACTAATGGAGGCTTAGATAGAAGCATAAAAGATGAGGTTTGTGAAGATGCTTTGGGTAGAGGAAGGTCGTTAAGCCCTTCTCAATCTGGTCCATGCTTCTTCCTTTCCTAAGCCACGTAGTCCATACTGGAGCTTCGATGGTCAGTGACGTGCTGACTCCAGGTCTGTTGTCTTCACAGATTGAGCTGATAATGGAGGCGATTCACAAAAACAGGAATTTGCAGTACAAGAAGACCATGGAGGTAAAGTAAACGTGCTGCTGTTTCTTGCCATAAGGGTTATCGCTGCTAACATGCACATGCACAGCATCGGGGCAGACTGAAATGCAAGGGTCTTCCTCCTCTGCTGCAATTCTAGACGTTGTGTCTGCACGAGTGGTATGCAGGGTAAGCTAGGAAAAATAGAAGTACACACCAGGGATACGGTCAGTGGTAGCCTTGCAGGACTGGATATGAGTGATTTAGATGTCATGGACGCAATCACCACAAGCTTTTCATCCCAAATGAACAGATTATCTTGTGAGGTCAGTTTTGCCCAAGCAATAGGGCATCTGGGACCTCGCATGCTGTCCCCTGGCCTGCCGGTAGCCTGTGCCCACCTCTTCATTCCTAGGCTGTGCTTTCCTCCAGTGGGAGTTGTATTTGCATCTCATTGCTTGCTGACACACTTCTGCCACGTTTGGTGGCTCTCCTAGGCCAAGCGGCTCTA
>JAAGAY010143044.1:16176-54579 GCA_011801015.1 Ardeotis arabs | reverse complement strand
TTTGTTTTTTTTTTTTTTTTTTATTTATTTACTTTTTTAAAGCAGTGTGAGAGGAGTCCGCTCTGGGCGGTGTTTATGTCGCTGTTTGTTTGTCCTCTTCTATTGACAGCAGTGAGGTAGGGGGGAGTGTTTTTCTTAAAAGACATCTGAATATCTGCACTTTTCTAGAGCTGTGTAAGAAGATTTACAGTCATTTGCGACCAAGTGAAGGGTGTAATAGTTCCTGTACTGTAAAACGGTGTAAACAAGCATTTTATTCCTACAGCCTTCTCAAGGAGCTCTGAGCAGCGGGGCAGCTGGGCTCGGCTCTGCGCAATAGAGCAATAGAGCTCACCAGCATTCAGCGGTGTTTTGGTGTAGTGTGGGGGGACTACATTTCATGTGTGTGGGTTTGGCTTTGAAATGCTCGCAACATAGAATTGCAGAAGGGTTTGGGTTGGAAGGGACCTCTAAAGGCCATCCAGTCCAACCCCCCTGCAAGGAGCAGGGACATCTCCAACCAGATCAGGTTGCTCAGAGCTCCAACCTGGCCTTGAACATTTCCGGGGATGGGGAATCCACCACCTCTCTGGGCAACCTGGGACAGTGTTCCACCACTCTCGTTGTAAAAAACATCTGCCTCATGTCTAATCTAACTCTACCCCCCTTCTGATTTAACATCATATCTCCTTATCCTGTCACACCAGGCCCTGCTGAAGAGTCTCTCCCCATCTTTTCTGCAGCCCCCTTTAGGCACTGGGAGCCGCTCTGAGGTCTCCCCGGAGCCTCCTCTTCTCCAGGCTGAACAGCCCCAGCTCTCTCAGCCTGGCCTCACAGCAGAGCTGCTCCAGCCCTCTCAGCATCTGCGTGGCCTCCTCTGGACCCTCTCCAACAGCTCCACGTCCTTCTGATGTTGGGGGCTCCAGAGCTGGACGCAGGGCTGCAGGTGGGGTCTCACCAGAGCGGAGCAGAGGGGCAGAATCCCCTCCCTCGCCCTGCTGCCCACGCTGCTGGGGGTGCAGCCCAGGATGCCGTTGGCCTTCTGGGCTGCAAGCGCACATTGTTGGATTCTGTTGAGCTTGTCGTCAGAGCTTCTCTGCCATTTGAAAGTTTGTTTTAAAACAAACAGCATTTTTTTTTCCCTCTGGAGCTGCAGCTCTAGAGATTTGCCATTTTTCGGTTATCAAAAACACAAAAATGTGTGCAAGCCATGAGATACCAGGTATCTTACTGTTTGTGATCTTCAGGGAAAAATCCATGAAGTCTCAGTGCAAGCTGAATCCTCATGAACAGAGGAGGTAACTGATTTTTCTACTTTTCTTATATTTACATCAGTTTCAGTGCTTTGTTTTGTAACTAAAAGGTTAATAGCAGTTTTGTGTTTTTGTGCCACATGAGCTATGCACCTCAGGTCTGTCTAGAAGAACTTGCCGACTTGTTTCTGGGCTCAGTGGGAGTTGTTTTTCTCGAGGATGAAGTTGTTATTTCCAAATCTTCCTTTTGTGAAAACAGTTCTTTTCCCCGTTACAAATTTCCCTGCTGTGTTTCAAAATCAAGTTTAACAGAATTGCGTAAGAACTGGGAAACCAAACTGCGCGTGTCATTGTTCAAGTGAAGTGAAAGTGCAGACAGCCTTCATGCTGATAAGCATTCAAGGATTTAAAAATAACTTGAAAATTCCTGTAATGAAATAGGCATTGCTTAGAGTAACGCTATATTTGTATTACCACATTTAATTTCAGTAATTTTCTCAGTTTATAAATACTACACAGGTTTTTTTCTTTTTCCATAACAAGATTATGAAATTTTAATCAAACCATGATTGTTCTACAGGACTATGTTTACAGGCTTGTCGTGGCCCCTTGCACGTTCAAAAATAGGGCATACGGTCTGCCTTCCTGGTAACTTCTACCGTGTTTTATTCATAGAATCATGGAATGGTTTGGGTGGGAAGGGACCGTTAAAGCCCACCCAGTCCAACCCCCCTGCCAGGAGCAGGGGCATCTCCAACCAGATCAGGTTGCTCAGAGCCCCGGCCAACCTGGCCTGGAATGTTTCCAGGGATGGGGCATCCAGCACTTCTCTGGGCATCCTGGGCCAGTGTAAAAACTCTCAGTGTAAAAATTTTTTTCCTAATATCCAATCTGAATCTGCCCCCCTCTATTTTAAAACCATCACCCCTCGTCCTGTCACAGCAGGCCCTGCTGAAGAGTCTCTCCCCATCTTTCTTGTAGGCCCCCGCAGTTAAGAGGAGAGAGAGCACAGATAGAGAGCGGTAAACAATGCAGAGGATCTCACTGCAGAGGTTTATTCTTTGGTATTTTGCAGTGATCTGTGTGTGTTGTGTGTGTGTCTGGGTGTGTGCGTGGAGAGTGAGAAAAAGCCAAGGATGGCAGAGTATAAATCTTTGCCGTGAGGTCTGCTGGATTTGCTAAAGATAGGAAATCAGCAGACTGGTGTTCAGCACAGCTTTCATTCATTAACTGTATTCCCCCTTTTTTTTTTTTCTTTTTTAAAGGGCTGCTCTCTGCTACTGAATAAGGAAAATAGTAGAGAACTGTACTTAGGGAAGGGAGGGATTTAACAAAATGAAACTTGAGATATGATGCCTTTACGATGGATATTAGAGGGAATTTTGAAGAATTGTTTTGGAGAGCAAGACTGTTGTCTGAGGAGCTGATTGTTGGCGGTGTTAGAAAGCAGGATTTGGGAGTATCAGAATTTGAAACTGGCATTCCTTTCCCTCTTACCTCATTGGTATTTTCAAACGCCAGCGATGCGCCTGTTCTCACCTGCCTGGCAGTCGGGGGTGACTGTCAGACACGGAACGTGCAGCCCAGCGCGATGTTTCTGAACGAATTGGGAGCGCCGCAGGAAGGAGATCATTCGTGGTGTTATTTGCAGGTCTGCTTGTGAAAGCAAATGATTTGTGTCAAGCATTTCATTCATGAGTGGAGGAGAAAAGCCAGATAGGCCCCTCCTCTGCTCCTCTGTGCCTTGCTTTGCGTGTCCCTGGCCTTGCGTTAGCATGTTAAATACTCTGATCCTCTCTTCTTGAAAGTGTCTTTAAAGGGTTTTTGGGTTTGTATTCAAACTCACCAGATAGGTGCCTGGGTGTGCAACATGATTCTGTTTACTTGCTCCCTTTGTTTACACCATTGTGACGGTACAACTCCATGAAGAATTTCCATTATCTTGTCTTTGCCTGAAGAAAGGAAAAACGAAGCTCAGCACACAAAATTGTTCGATTCCTGTCTGCTCCTTACGGGGCTGTTTTCTTACACAGGCCAAGCTAGGAACCAGGCTGATGCTGTCATTTCCTGTGATTTTTAATCAAGCTGTTCAAAAACAAAATGGGAGATTGTTCAGAACTTTAGAGAATGCCTGTTTTTTGCCAAATCCTCATGAGAGATCCTGTTGGAGCGGAGTGGGTTTGCTTGCTCGGTGCAGGCAGAACACTAGTTTGGCTGTGTTGAATTTCAGCAGCTGGGCTGATGAAATATTGTCACAGTTAGATATCAGAATGCTGAGATACGGGAAGGATAAAACAGTAAAGAAACTTTCTTGTGGAACAAGGAGGCTGCTTCCGTACGCCTGCTCGTACCCTGATGCGGAGGGGCGCGGTTCGCTGCCGGCGTGGGAGATGGCCGATAGCGTGTTTTGCCTGAAGATTAAACCTTAAATCATAAACGTCCAGAATAAAAAGCACTTGGTAGCTGTGCAGTGCATAGTAGTGTCAGTATGTGTCTCTTCTCTCTTTGCTTTTTGTATTTATCTCTTTGGATGTTTTTAATTACGTTTTTAAAAAAAGGAGGGTGGAGATCCACCGCGCCCCACGGTGCCGAGATCCGCTCTTCTCCGAAAGAAGCGGTTTGTCGCGCGGTGGCTGACACGGAGTAAAAGCATATCGCAAGGAAAAACCCTGCTCCCGTCGAGGGATGGCTTAGATCGCGTTGGCGGCACTCTTCGATCCCACGTGCGTGTAGTGTAGCAGCGTGGGACGGATCACCATGAAATGCTCCACTGGAAAATACAGGAAGCTTAGGCTCTTCTTCTGCCGCTTAATTCGTGTATTCACGGCTGTTCGTAGTAATGTGATGGCCCTTGAGTAAATAAAGAGTGGAAATAACTGCATAGATGACATTACAAAGCATTTTATTTTAACTTTCTGTTTAATAGATAAAATTTCATTACCCTAACTAAAGCTTTGTTCTTAGGGAAATAGTGGCTATTTTAAAGTCATATAAACCCATATGCAGACAGCTTTTTTTCTAATCAGTATAATTACTGCTTGTTGGTTTTATCACAGTGGCCTTGATTTTCATTATTTGCAGCTTGAGAGAAGAACTGTTCCTCAGCTGAAATCTTATATTCAAAGCCAAGGCAGATGGGCTTGTGAAGAACAGAATGAAAATAAATAGCAGTCGAGCCTGATGCTGACAGCTGGTAGCTTTCAGAAATTATCTCCCTAGTATCTGCTTCAGGAGAATCTGACAAGCTAGACTTTGCCTTTTAGGATTTTTAAAACAAGATTTAGTGCCAGAGCTTTTAGTAGGGAATTACTGGCATAGTGATCTTATGCAGAACAGAAGGCAGGCAGCTGATGGGTGTGATCCTGCTTTGATGCCTTCTGTTTGGAAGTTCAGATAATGTGTCTCCATAAATTGAGCGAGCAAAATAAAAGAACATGCGAAACGCCCAACCTTGATATTTTACTTTGTTGGTGTTCTGTGCAAGTTGGAATTAAACCAGGATGGCTATACAAAACAAGTCTACATTAAATAAAAAATATTGTTTAATTCACATATTGCAAGATAATTTTCCTCAGGTACATAATGAAAACCACCCCATAAAGTCAAAAAAGTATGGCATTTTGCTGGTTTTCAGAAGCATAACCCTTGATTCATTTTTCTGAATGTTTCTTTCATTGCTGCAACTCATCTGATGGCTTGTGGCACCCTCAGTTACAATTTCTGCAGTTTTTTTCATTAACACAGACACATAGATGGAAAAAGTGACCGAGCGCCAGCTGCCCCCCACGCTGTGAGTCGCTGCTCTCCTCACCTCTGAGGTCAGCGAGCGTCCGTCGCCGCTGGGAGCCTGCGGCTTTGCGTGGGACGGGGAGCGTCGCTGTTCTCCTGCCCGGCGGTTCCAATGGCATCTCCTCGTCGTGGGTGAAGCTGCAACAGTTTGGACTCTTTGTGGAACTGAAGATATCGAAGATCTTCTTTGATGTCTCTTCTGGTGCGGTCACTTAGGGTTTTGAAATGTTCCCACATAGAAACTGTGCGATAAGCTTATCTGAAGCACAGTCGCCTTGAGTTATTATATGAGTTAAAAATCTAATTTTGAGATTTGAGATCTCACAAACAAAAAAAATAATCAGTATTATTTATCTACAGTTTTTCAAAATCAACTTTGTTCATGGCAAGCTGCTTGCTAAGTAACGTAATACACTGAGGTAGCTTCAGCTGAGCAGGTGCGAGGCGCTGGCTTGGTTTTTTGGAAAGCCAAGCCCTGGGTGGCGTGGCGGTGCGTACCTCCCCTCCTGGGCGAGGAGGTGGCTTACAGCCCCCGGAGGTGCTCAGGGCTGCCCGGAGGGCAGGGGGGGCTGCCCTGGGCCGGATACCTGCCCCACGGCTGGAGCTGGCTGATGGGCAGTGGCGCAGATTAGCCGTGTTGGAGGGTGCTGGTAGGGAAACGGGCACGGCCAGAGCAGCTGCTCTGTGGTTCCTCCTCCCCAGGGCTTCGGTGCTGGAGCTGTCGGCAGCTTTGTTCAGCCTCTCCCTGCGGGAGGAGAGAGGCAGGCAACTCCCCTCCCTGGGCAATGGCGGGGAGAGGCTCTGGCCTTGCTCGCGGTCCGGGTGCTTTCCGTGCCCGGCCACAAGAAGTCGTGTGGCAGCTCTACAGGAGAACTGGGGTTGGGTGGGTGATATGGGTTGAAAGGCTGCTGAGGTGTGTGTAGATCACTGTGACTTACGTCCTCCGTTTTGCCAAAGTGAAACATAAATAAGATATAAAAATTGTCATTTCATTTACTGAAAGGAGCATCCTGCTGCCCTGCTTGCGTGCTCTGCCTGTTCCCCATCCTGCTGGCGCCCTCAAGCACGGGGCTGCATGAGACCAGAGCTGGTCCCACTTCAAGCAGCTTAGCAGAAAGATGGCGCTTGAGTGCCTCTTGCGGTTGGTTTGTTTGTTTGTTTTTTGTTTGTTCGGGATTTTTTGGTTTTTTCCTTAGAAGAGGGTCAGATCCCAGATCCAGACTCTGTTCAGCCGCACAACTGCTTCGGTGGCCCCAGAGGAAGGGGTGCTGGGCGAGCAAGAGTGGAGGTAAGGAGGGACAGGAGCTCTTCCTTGAGCACCAGCTTGAACTGTTTGTGGCGTAGGACGCTTTGCTGGAGAGAGACCCCGTGGCTCCTGGCTGGTCAGGTGTACCGGTTAAGCACATCCCTCTCACCCAGAAGTGCAGGCTGCTGCTTCAAGTTGTTCTGCCCGCTTCTGTGCTTTGAGCACTAGGTCTTTGTGAGATGTCTTCTGCCCAGGCTTCTGTTTCTGGAGGAATGGAGTATTGTCGAAGAAGATATGAAGCTGCCGGAGGCCAAGCTTTCACTCGCCGTCTAGGCGGAGGGTACTGCTCGTCTGCTTTGGTTTGGTCCTTTGCTTCCAGGTGCTACAAGATGCCATGCTCATTTGGGAAGAGTTAGTTACACTTGTGAACAAAACAGCCAGCAGCCCGTGGAGGACCCCATGCTGGGGCAGGTTGATGTGCCCGATGGAGGCTGTGGCCCCGTGGGAAGCCCACACTGGAGCAGGCTCCTGGCAGGACCTGCGGTCCCGTGATGAGGAGCCCAGGCTGGAGCAGGTTTTCTAGCAGGAGCTGTGACCCCCAAGGGGGACTGCTGGAGCAGTCCGTTCCCGAAGGACTGCAGCCCGTGGGAAGGACCCATGGAGCAGTTTGTGGAGGACTGTCTCCTGTGAGAAGAACCCCATGCTGGGGCAGGGGAAAAGTGTGGAGCGTGTGGAGGAGGAATGAAAGGCAGAAACAACTGCCGCCCCCATTCCCCATCCCCCTGTGCTGCTGGGTGGGAGGAGGTAGAGAAATTGGGGGTGAAGTTGAGCCCAGGAAGAAGGGAGAGGTGGGGGGAAGGTGTTTCAAGATTTAGAGGTTTTGTTTCTCACTATCCTACTCTGATTTGATTGGTAATTAATTTTTTTTTTCCCCAAGTCAAGTCTGTTTTACCCGCGATGGAAATTGGTGAGCAATCTCTCCCTGTCCCTATCTCGACTCACAAACTTTTCGTGGTGTTTTCTCTCCCCTGTCTAGCTGAGGAGGGGGGTGACAGAGCAGCTTTGGTGGCACCTGCCATCCAGCCAGGGCCAGCCCAGCGCGATGGTGTACTTTCATGTGTGTGGCGTGAACAGGGTCGTTGCAAAAGGACCTGAGTTACTGAGGAGATTCATTGTAAATTCAATTGATTTGCAGTTCAGGCAATAAAAGTAAGTAGCCTTGATTAGGGGGAAAGCCTTGGAAAACAAACCCTCGATGAAATTTTACCCTGGCATATATGATACGCCCTGGCGTGTAAGACCTGTCCTCAAATAAGGGAGAAGAAATCCTTTGTGTTTTCGTGGTTAATATGAAATTATTCCAGGCTGCAAAGCATCCCCGTGCTCGGCACGTGGTGCTCCACCGCAGGCTGGCTCACGTGCTCCGACTTTAAGTAGGTCTAGGAGGGGGGCGGGAGGGGGAAATAGCAGTTGTTTTCAGGACACCGGAAAGTTGTTCCTGTAACTTGTTTATTCCCTTTGCGTGGGGACAGTTGCGTGTGAAGGTGCCCGAACGCTCCGGACGGGACAGGAGAACAGAAAGGCACAGGGAAAGCAGAGCCGGGTAAATGGCTTTCACGTTTCCGCTGAGATTACAGCCAAACTTTCATGGCCGTGGGGGCAGGAATGGGTGGTACCTCAGCACACAAGGTCGCTGTATTTGATGTCTTCCCAACCACTGAGTGTTTTTCAGCGTTTCTTCTAATTTCTGTAATCCGCTTCGCTCCTGCTCTGTGTGCAATAACGCGCACGTGCGTGTGGAAGAGACGGCGCCGCTGGGATGGGAGAGGAGTCACCCGCTGGCTTTTGGGGCGGTTGGGATGGAGCTTGTCTGAAGGGGTCGGGGCTTGGTTTTCGTGAGCTGCTTCTGAGGCTGGAGGGCAAAAGGAGAGTGATCGGACGCATAGGTGGCACCGTTTGTGAGCGTGGGTCGGGCAGAGCGGGGAGCCACGGAGGACGCGTGCCTTATCGTTTGCCTACCGAATTGCAACCATTAATCAGGTTGTGAAAGTAAGCTGCAAAATTTCCTTTCTGTGGTTTTTAAAACCCTGCGGGGTAGCAGCTCTTTGGTGTGGTATATAAGATCTCTGTGCTAAATGCTACTGGGTTGCTTAGATTCCAAAATAAAAATTATTTTATGAATTTTAATCAGACTTCTCTTTTTGAAAGGTGCATTCACTTGCTTTGTGAATTTGGCAATAAACAGTACTGCGTGTAAATACATTTCGGTGTACAGTCTTGTCCTGATTTTTTTTTTTTTTTGTGGTTATATAAATGTTCTCAATTAAAACAGGTTAGATTGAATCACGCTGTTTACTGACCTAGTAGACCAGACTTGATCATTTAAAGTGTCTTTAAAATCATGGTGCACATGTCTGATTGATACGTGAGCTTCCGTAGCCAGTACGGTACAAGTAAATGATGTAGAAATGTGCCACGTGCATCAAAAAGTCTGTTTATATCTTGAAGCTTAAAGCTAAATCCCTTGTTTATGAAATCTTTCCATATATGAATTTCATCTTTTACTTGGGAGATGGCAACATGAGTTTAGAAAGCTTGTGGGTGGAATATATAACAATTCACGTTCTCTGATAGCCTAAATGATAAGCCTCCCAAAAAGTACATAAAGCTATGAACACCTTTTTTTGACAGGCTTTGAAGACTGCCGAGGAACACACGATTTGAATCGTTTAAGCGTTAGAATAGTAGTACCCATGGAAGAGCCACAAGACTTACCCGAACAACCAGTAAGTACACTTAAAAAGGGTAAAAATGAATAGATAAAACACATGGGTGATCTCACAAATTCAGTATAAAGTTATTTTAATTAATAATGGAGAACAAGGCTTATACTTGGTATGTTTATCTAGAGGTGAAAAATCATTTTGCTGTTAGTAAAATCTCTTGTACGTTTAATTTACTATAATCACACAGGCAACAGTAGTAAAAGAAATAGTTATGTACGCTTAAACTCTATAATGTTTCTATGTAAAATTATGCCTAATAATAACTTGTTATGCTCAGGAAGTCAGACCATTTCAAGCCTAGAGAAATTAAAATTCATTATTTTAACAACAGAATCAGCATGCTGGTTATTTACAGCGTGTGTAGTCTTTAATTCTTCTTGTGCTTCAGATCTTGAAAAGGTCCCACGATCCATCATCTCCACGGGTGGAGAGCTGGTGTTTTGGGTAGAGCAATTATTAATACAGTATGACATGAAGTTAAATTTGTGAATCTAAAACGTGAGAGCTTAGGAATTAATTCAAAAAGTTTGTATTAATGTTACATTCCCAAATTAAACTTGATGCAAACTTAGCGAGGAATTGCCAAGGTACTTTGAGAGGGAAGCTTATTTTAATTTTGGAGACGTTTTTGGTAATGTTCCCGCTGAAAAGATTTCGGTGCTTGTTTAATGTGAGAATTTTATGTTAGAAAATACATTGTAGTGTCATTTGTGTAGTTTTATGACTTAGGAACAAAGTTGAATGGAAATCTAAATTCACAATTGTTCAAAATATTACTTGGCACAGCGTGCAGATTATGTGCCTGAGTCAATATACAAAAAACTTGAAACTAATCAGCAAAACCAGAATTTGAACTTCAGATATTGTGTAGGATTTAAAAATTAATTAAATGTGTGTATTAAAAAAGGAAATATCTGTAATTATATCCTTAAATGATAAAAACTATCTCTGTAAAACGTTATTCTTCAGGGCATGAAAAACGATGGTCGTGTGTTTGGGCTGAAGATTTTTCTTAAATGAAATTGGCAAAGGGTTTGCGATAAAATCCAGTCCTCCGTTCGCAGCGCCGCAATCTGCAGCGGCTTTGGCAGCGTTTGCTCCAACAAGTCATCGCCTTGGTGGTTGGCTAGCTGGGAGCGTGGGGCTTCCCTGGTTCTGCGCTTAGGAATTGCTCTGTGAATGGCGGCTGAGAGTGGGATTCAGTCATACAGCAACTGTTTTCTTGACGTCAGGAGGAAAACTTTGTTTCTGCTTTGATTCTGACTCTGTCGCTACCACTGAACTCTAATGCTGGCAGATCTAGGGCAGAAACAGAATTTTCCAGCGCAAAGAATAATTTGGACAGAGCGATTTTCCTTTATAGAAATTTGTGATTTGGGAGCAAAGATCAGCAGAACGTGTCACCTCACTTCCTCCCCCCCCCCACCTTTCTTTTTTTTTTTTTAAATCAGCTTAAGCCCAAAACTGATAGTGAAATAAAAAGACGGAGGTAGGAGCAGAGGTACCTTAAGCGACACATCATTCATTGTAGTGCAGCACAACAACTTAGTGAGATAATGTTACTTATTTAAAGAACATGGCAATTTTGTGAAGGTGTTCAGCTTTAGCCCTTGATTTCTAATTAGGAAAAAGCTTGTTTTGAGATGAAGAACCCATGGTTACGCTGGTTAGCTCTGGAGTTCACTGCAGGGCTTTCTGTGGTTAAACACTGATGCGAACGCTGTAGCACCCAGCGGTGATCTGCCTCGGGAGGTCTGTGCGCGTGGGTTCTGCCAAGGCCACTCTCAGTTGTGTCTCTGAACGTTTTTGTCTTTGCAGGTGAAAAAAGCCAAGATGCAGGAATCCAGAGAACAAAGCTTAAGGTACATAATTTTGAATGTTATTTTAGTCTGGAGCGGTTATTAATGTACTTTTATCATTATAGAAGCTCACGTATCGTTTTATTTTTCACAGAGATAGGGCAAATATAAGTCACTTTTGTATTTGATAAAATTTTGAGATTAATTTCCCAATTAAAAAAACCAAACAACTGGCCCTTTGGTATTAAGCTGTTATAAAAGTGGCTACAAAGAGTCTTAATTGCATCGTGAAGCATCCTGTTTTTCACAGAATCTGGTGAGACCGTCACGTACTGCACATAAATGCATTTATTCTGGTGAGACTCAGAATATTTTAATAACATCTGTGCTACGATTCTCAGCAAAACTATGTGGGTAACTATTTTGAGAAATTAAACCCTCTCAGACTGATAGCCTCTTCTATTTAAAGCCGTTATTGGACTATTTTTAGCCTCAGTAGCTGCTCTCTGAGGTATATCGTGCTTAGGAATTAATCGCTGTTATTCCATGCAGTGCGAATAGCTGTGTCAGGGTTTGTTCTGTTCCTGTGAGTAGTGGCAAATAGCGCGAAGAAAGATTTCTTTTTGGAGCCTCTGATATCCCAGCGTTGGTGAGGAGGAGACGCTGTGTGCCAGTCATGCAGGAGTGGGCATGGTATATCAAAGCCCTGAGTGGGGACATCGGTACTTCTTTTTTTAAAAAATTTAAAGAGAATGCTTCAACAGGCAGCAGTGAGCAAACAGCGTGTGAAATTCCTTGTGTGTCTAAAAGTTAGAAATTTGAGCTAATCACTGCACGCTCCCTTTCTGGCTGGTGTGAGGTGAGATGAGCCCTGTCCTAGGAGGATTTTTTCTCTCTGTTGACCTCATACGAGCTGAGGGCAGCACGGGCAGGTCTGAACATGCCGAAGTGAACGGTGTTGATTCTCCTTCAGCGCGTTACCCTGCTTCGGTGCAATCACAGCTTTCCTACGGGTGACTGTAGCCCCAAGATTAGAGTATAAACATCCTTGTATAGTATTTAAAAATAGAATTGCGGGAGGAGGGATAAAATTACATTTAACCTTAAATGTTCTGTTCAAATACTATTGCTCTATTTTGATAAAGGTATATATAATGTTAAGCTTGACCTGTGGAATAGTTCACAATAATTTATTAGATCTATTTCTCCTCAGCTGATGTGAATACTGTGTCTGTATTTCTTTTAGCTGAATTATGAAAGTGGGGAAGGGAAGAGCTGTACCCCGTGAGGGTTGTCATCTCTCTTGGGACCATTAAGGGAAGAGCTGTACCCAGTGAGGGTTGTCATCTCTCTTGGGACCATTAAGGGAAGAGCTGTACCCAGTGAGGGTTGTCATCTCTCTTGGGACCATTAAGCATCTGTAAGAGTCTTAACGCTTCTGTGCTGGTCAGGTGCAAGTGATAATTTTTCTCTGAGTCATTAAGAATGTAAAAGTTGTAAATGATGGAGAATAAGAGCACTTGGGATGGATATGTCCCCAAAAAGCACAGGTGTGTGTGTTGAGGAGCAGCAGGGAGAAAGAGAGCAGAAACATGGGCTGGTGTAGTACGGTCAGAAATGTTGTTTTATCTATTGCATTTTCCCCAGAAAGTCATCACAACGAGCAGCTCTCAACCTGCTTGCAAACTGCATGCCAATTAGCAGCTGCAGATCGGCTATCAGTGCCACAGAATCACAGCACGTCTTCCACCAAGAATAACAGTAGACAAATACCCAAAGTCTTCATAGAAATGTGCTATGTTCCTGCAAAACTCATGCTGTATTATGGAAGTCTGTTCAGCTGCTAGCATTGAGAAAGATTTCCAACGATTTTGTTCATAAAGCTTTTCGGGGGGAAAAGGCCAGATGATGTGTTTTGGTTACGCTTCGCTCCCTCTCACCCGCCGAAGGAAGGAAGCTCACTTGCCTCATGACCAAACCCACGACACTCACTGGTGAACTTCTCCCTCACCCTGTCCTGGGGAACCTTCACCTCCTGCCCCAGGGGATTATCTCCATCCCCTCCTGGAGCAAGGAGCTGGACAAGAGGGGCCTGGCACAGCCTAAAGGAGCAGTCCAGGGGTGGATGGAGCTACCAGCGCACTGCTGGGGGATGTCACCTGCTCCTCAGCTCCTCCTTCCTGCAGGAGTCAAGTGAGCGCCCCGTGCGTGGTACCTTGTGGCCCTGCTGTCGCAGACTCCCGTGTCCACGGGAGGTGGCCTCGCTGCTGAGTTTGCTTCTGAAGACCAGTGTTGAAGCATCCTTGAACGGGATGTCATGTAACTTCTTGTACCTAAGAAATGTTCGCAGGTTACTAGGTTGTTCTGGATTTGTCACTCACCATTTCAGTTACATGTCAATGTTTGCTTTGTTCACAGGTAGACTAGGAAGTACAGATCATTTCTTAATGAAACCACTTTTTCCTTTTATGATTGCCTCATTAGCTTTAGTTTTAGTATTGCTAGTTCTGCAAGACGGCTTTTCATGAAGTTTTGAGGGATCTGTGTGTTATTCTGATACTCTCAGGCTGCGGTTTTACAAGGTGAAGGAGCCAATGTCACTGCTTATTGCTGCTGAGAGGGGGAGTTCTGCTTGTAGCTCGAGTGTGCACAAAGCATGGTGTTTGCTGGATCACTCCAAGAGCTGAGTATGTTCAGTCTCCTAGCAAAAATAACTCTGTGGTTTTTGTGCTGGATGAGCAAATTAAACTCTCACGGAGAGCCTGATGGGTGCCTGAGCTAGCGCAGGGGAGCAGGAGGCCGTGCCCAGGCGGCAGGAAAGAAGTTCATGCTTTCTGCTGCAGGTGGCAGCTCAGATCTGCAGAGCTGTCAGTGGAGCTCCAGCCTTATCTTGAGAGACCAGTTGGTGAGTAAATGTGCTGGAGGTGATGACAGTTTAACGTCTAATGAGAGCTGCAAATCTCTCCTGGGATCTCTGTGTGAAATATCAAGGAGTGCAGAACTACTTTCTGTTAAGAGTCAGTTTGCCTCGGCCAGGAGGGTTGAACCCAGGGGTTACGGTGCCCAAGGATGTTAATTTAAGAGTTCATAATGCTAATGATTAGCCTTTGTTTGTCTTGGCAGTCATGTGAGCAACGCAGAAGTCAGCGATCAGAAACCTGAATCTTCAAGCCTTGGTTCAAACCTTCCCATGTCCAGTGAGAGTGAGTATCTTCTGGAGTTCTGCTCCCACTGTCTTTCCTCTTTTCTCCCGCCGGTCTCGTTACTTTGCTTCATCAAGCACAAGCTTTGTCGTCTCCTTGTAATCCTTATCCTGTCCTGACTGTCAGTTGTACAGTGAAAGTTTGCTGTGGTTAATGCCTGATGGTAAGCAAATATCTCTTTCTAGCAAATATTTTTGTGCCGCTCCCCCCGCAACTGCTATGTCTTATCCGCCTTATACATGACTTTTCTTGAGGGAAGGGATTGAGTTGATCGGTGAGTCCAGAGGAGGCCACGCAGATGCTGAGAGGGCTGGAGCAGCTCTGCTGTGAGGCCAGGCTGAGAGAGCTGGGGCTGTTCAGCCTGAGAAGAGGAGGCTCCAGGGAGACCTGAGAGCAGCCTCCCAGTGCCTAAAGGGGGCTGCAGGGAAGATGGGGAGAGACTCTTCAGCAGGGCCTGCTGTGACAGGACAAGGGGTGATGGTTTTAAAATAGAGGGAGGTAGATTTAGATTGGATATTAGGAAAAAAGTTTTTACACTGACGGTTGTAGAGCACTGGCCCAGGTTGCCCAGAGAGGTGGTGGATGCCCCATCCCTGGAAACATTCCAGGCCAGGTTGGCCGGGGCTCTGAGCAACCTGATCCGGTTGGAGATGCCCCTGCTTCTTGCAGGGGGGTTGGACTGGATGGGCTTTAACGGTCCCTTCCAACCCAAACCATTCTGTGATTCTATGATTCAAAGCACTAAAAAACCTTTGTAAATCCTATGTCTTGGTTAAAATGTACGGTGCATGCTGATATTAATTATCATAATTTGTTGGGTTTTGTAGTCACCTGTGTAATTATACAAACTGTTTTTTATTCCAGTTATGACATGCACTGATTATATCGCAAGGTCATCAAATGATTATACCTCACAAATGTATTCTGCAAAGTAAGTTGAACAATTGTTACTGAATTCTGTAACTCTTACTTCTTTCTGAAGTTAACTTTTTACATCTTTATGCCTTTCTGTAATGCTGTAAATCACACTTTCATTTCTGGCAACAGATACTCATTGCTGCGGACACTGAAGCTGATAGAAGTCACCCTTCGGCTTCAGTGACTGTTGTCTTATGATCACAAGGATAAATGAGCCGCTTCAAGTAATTAACAATACAATGGTCTTGTTGAGTAATGCCCATAATAGCTGAGGAACACACAAGCTGAGCGTACACGAATATAAGGGGAATATAGGATTTTCTGGTCATTTACCATGTTTGGGGATCTTAATAGTTCCTCCCGTTGCAGCAGTCGGCCTTAGTCCCCCGTGCTTGCTGTTGTGCGGTCTCTGTGTGTTCCCGTCGTTCGGACACGTGCTCCTGGATCGTATGAGCTTTAGGATTTGGTGTTGCGAGGCATGATAAGTGAAACTAATTGCTTGTGCCTGTTGGAACGGGGAGTTTGTGCTTCCCCTCTCGCCCTGCCCTCCCAGTATTCCTGGCATCATGGAGCAGAGTCTCCGCTGGTGTCACTGCCGGAAGCAGGCAGCGTGTATCAAACCAAGAGCCCGTTGGGTTGGGAGGCACGAGCGGGTATTACACTAAGAGCACGTGTCGGTGTGTATTGTTTCTTCTTCCTAAAGCAATTTTAAAATCTGTCTTCTGGTTTGGAGGCTGAAAGATGCATGATGTAAATAGTTCTTTTTTTACTTTTGTTCTTTCTTTTTAATAAGGCCATATGCACATATCCTTTCTGTACCTGTGTCGGAAACAATGAGCCCTTACCCTGCTCAGACTCAGTACCAAGCACTACAGCAGTCTCAGCCCTACGCCATCTACCCTCAGACCACCCAGACCTACGGACTACCTCCTTTCGGTGAGAGCTAACTTTCAAAAGACTTCTCAGTGCCTGCAGTTATTGCCTTATGTCTCATCAAAAAGCCAACATTAAACTTCACCACGTGTGTTGGAGAGAAGGGTTTGTAGGAAAGCGCATGCCTACCTTAAATTGTAGGTTGATATCTTCAGCAATGATGGGACCTCATATTACAAAGTATTATTTCTTACAAAGCTGTTTTCCTGGCCATTCATTTGGATGTCTCCGTATGACGCTTGCCAGATGGTTCTTACTTTGGGGTTATAATTTTCTCCAGTTGCGCTGTAGCTGTGTTTGTGCAGTTTCCTTGTCAGTGAAATCACACAAGACCCCATACTACAGCATCTCTGCTGAGAGTATTTTTCCTTTCCTTTTTGCTGGCCAGGATTAAGATTTTTTTTGTTATTTCATCTTTCACCAAATGTAGATTTCATGCTAAAAGGTTTCCAGGTTTCCTAGGCAAATAAGTTTGCTTAAGTTGCTCTAATACTTGAGCCTTCGGTTAGCCGTTGTGGGTTTTGCGGGTGATTGAAGGATGAGTCCTGCGGTAACTGAGCAGCTAAAGCTGGATGCCAGGGTCTGAGCTGCTCACCCTGTGCCTCCTTTATAGTGCGTGGAGGGAGCGGTGCACCTCTGGGGCGCTGGGCTGGTTTAGAAGATAATGCCCATCTTTCTCCATGGTGTATAAAGGGAGTTGAGGATGAGTAGTGCGGACAGAAACATCTAACTCGGGGTGAGCTGGCTAGTGAAAGGAGCTGCCTGGTCTTTCCTTGTGCTCTGTATATTAAACTGTCAGGCACTGGGGAAGAAAACCACGCGATTGACTTATCCTCTGCATGTATGAAATTTTATGATTATTAAAAACTAACATTTTCACTTCTCTTTACATTTTTTATGTTGCCCTGCTTGGTTTCATGTGTAAATACTGTCTATTTATGGCGTATGACGCATGCCAGCTCTCAGCAGCGTACGGCGACCGTGTTGACCCTTAGCACCTCGCCCTAACGAGAGGGGAGGGCATCGCCCCACCGTGCAGCGGCCCTGGGGCAGCACCGCGCGCTGGCAGAGGGCTGCGCCACCCTGAGACAGCCACGAAGGGTCTGTCTCGGGGGTTTGTCGTCGTGCTGCACGACAAAGTGAACAGAGCCTCTCGCAGATTTATCTGTAGCACTACAGTCTTAGTATCTTGAAACGTGAACAGGTGAATTTTTCCTTAGCTGAAGAACTAGATGTCTGGATAAAACCAGCAACATTTGTGGCTTTTTTTTAGCTGCCGACAGAGCAAGGACTTCTATAGAAATGAGAAAACAATTGATTTGTCATGGTCTTTTTGAAAGATGGTGTGGAAAAGGTTATACAGCTAGGCTGAGTTTTATTAGACATAAGTTACATTGCTAATTCTGTATAAAGTAGTATTGCACAAATTGTTATCTTTATGAAAAAGGTCAGTATGTAAAAAAAACTTTCTTTCTTTTTCATATATGCACACCTGGGATTAATCAAAAGGAGGGGTTTTTTTGTGGTTGAGGGATCCTTAGGAAGAAAATGATGGCTTTGTAGTAACTGGGACACAAGGGTTTGATCAGATGGTGTCTCCCAGATCTCCTTTGCCCTGTGTTCCCGCTGAGGTACGTTGTTCTGACCGCTCGCTTGAATACCGTGAAGTGGGAGCGTTGCAGGGTGAAGTGCTGGGCTGTTCTGTTGGCAGCTCCGGGCTGGTTTGTTAGCGACTCAGGGCTTTTCAGGAGCACGGGGCCGTTTGGGTGGCTGTTGCTGTTTGCTGCTTCTGCGTTTCTAGCTCAGCCCCTGCCAGTAATGTTCAAGTATGACTGCTGTCTCAGAGATTTTTAGAAACAACCAGCCCTCTCCACCGCTGGCGTGAGGGCGGTCTCAGGATTTCTAGTGGGCGACGACCTGGTTGACTGCGTTACACACCCTCCTGTTGTGTTTTCTGAGCTCCCTTCATTCCTCCGGGAGAGCTTTTCCCTTGGAAGCTGAACCAGCGCGGAGAAGTCTGTCGCTGTGTCCGTACCCAGGTCTGCAGCTGCCGGTGCAGTTTGTCCGCTGTCTCACTGAACGCTCTGCTCCTTGGCTTTTTGTCCGGTTGAGGTGCTGGGTGTTGTCCAGACGGTCTGTTACCTACAAACCGTGCCCAACCCAGCGGCTGCTGGAACGTACTTCTCTTCCCTGGGTGCCTGCACTTTGGTTTCAGTGCCTTGGTGCACTGGGTTTTGGTATTTGAACAGTGGCTGGTGGTTTCCTTTACTTAATTTATTTGGTGTTTTTTTATAGTTTGTTGTCAACAGTGTACCAGGGCTGCTTTGTATCTTCTTAGGTATTTTACAGTGTCAAGTTGGGTGGTTTTTTGGTTGTTTTTCTTTTTTAACAGGCAAATATGTGTAAATATGTGGAGTGCTTCCTTGGAGTGTTAGGCTGAGATGTTTAAAAAGGTGTTTTAGACTTCTCTCTACATGTTTTTGGTGGGGAGGGAGGATGCAGGGGGGGTTGTTAGTGTTTTGTGTGTGTGTGGTGTTTTTTGGTGGTGGTAGTGGTGGTGGCTGTATTTGTGGGGCGAAGGGATGTTTGATTTTTTTTTAATTTTATTTTTTTTTTTTTTATCCAAAAGCTCCAGAATTTGGGGGTACTAAGCTGCTTCACTGTTATACTCTGAATGTAGGAGTAGAAATTCTTCTGAAGACCTAGGCAGGAGATCAGCATTTTCTGTTGACTTCACAGGAACTTTTGTCTGTTAAACATCTGAAGCGTGATAAGTTACTGAAATGTCTTGGTATGGATTTTGAGGTGTATTATTAAATGCTTGAATTTTTAGTCTGAATTTCAGTGTTAGGAAGATGCTGACAGTAATATTTCCAGTAATGGGAATCAGAGCGGAGTGGTACCTGCTTGATCGTACTGACCTCGCACGGCGCAGTGGACAGGTGGAGGGTAGAGGACTGAGCATGCACAGTCCAGAGGAAATTCTACAGATTGGTTCTGCTCACGCAATCTCACTTGAGCAAGTGATGACTTGGCCAGCTTGGTCAGATGTTTTACCAGCATCAAAGGTCCTGTTCCAGAGGTTTGCATGACTTGCGACTGTGCGTTTGTTTCTGTGCCGAAAACCAGGCATTGTGGATTGTCTAACGGGAGCAAAGCAGAGGTATTTGAAGTATGAAATTCAAGCCAGCTGACAAACATGAGCAAAGACTTGAGATCGCTCCGGTCAGGACGCCTCTTTCAGAGCAAGGATGACCTATGCTCTTGCCAGTTTTTCACCTCTCCTTGTGCTGTAAAACATTTTGGTGGTGTTTAGTGTTTTTTTTTCTGCATGGGACATACTCGTGGTCTGGAGAGATTTTATTAAAGGAGCATTAAAATGAGAGTAGTGACGCACAGCCTGCTTGTGCGTGGCTGTAAATTGGTGTTAGAAACACTGTGGGTGTGATGGTGTACATTAACTCAAGAAAAGCCTGCAAGTGATGGACTGTCCTGTGTGGGGCCTTTCCACGTACCTACACGTGTCCTGTGATGTTCTGCTCCACGGCGGTGCTGCTTTCGGACGTGGAGGGGTCTCCTTCCCTCTCGCCCAGCTTCCTCTCTGCCATCCTCAAGGCTGTGCTGGCTTATTGATGCTGCCTTGCAGAACGAGAGGGAAGGCCATGTGCCACCAGGCCAGGAGCGTGCCTTGCTCTTGGAAGGTGGAAGATGTCTATACTGGGAGATGACGAAGAGGCAGTCATGGAAAGCAGGGGCTGAAAAGTGCCGTAACACACAACCTGAGCCAGCTCCTGCTCTCCCATCCAGCCAGCCCTGTGATGTGTGTGTCTGACCTGGTATTACTCTTCTCATCTGATAAGTTGGAGTTGGTTTCATTGTCAGGGTTATTAGGCACTTCTCTGTGTCCTTTTTTGCCTCCATTTTTGCCTTTTGTTTGCTAATTATCCTGGTTCTAGAGGTTTGAAACAGTAACAAAGACACAACTTGAGAGCTGAAGAATCAGAACGCTGGTGTGGCAGTACAGATAGGTGAATGACTTAATTTGACTCGCAGGTGACAGTTTGAGATCAGGTTTGTAAATAAACCAAAGAGCCGTTGCAGAATTTAATTCTGACAAAGCTGCAGCATGGAGCGAGCTCTCGGAGTTGCTGCTGTTGTGCAGCTTGTGAGTCTCCTGTGTCTTCTGGGTAAGAGACTTAAAGCTCGTAGCCCGTGGCTCGTCCTGCTACAGAGGGTGAAAGGCTGCTGGTGGCTTTCGCAGCCTTGGTACTGGTTTTGGGGAGTGTGAGGAGGAGGATGATCTTTCTGCTGGCCCTGAACTCTAGCTCCAGACGTCCTTTGTCTCTCTGCTTCGCACACTCTGCTTGTTTTTACGTAGATCCTCTCAGCCCATTCCTGCTTTCTAACCCAGGGCCAGGGAGAAATGCCTTTGACTTTGGCTGTAGGACTGGAAACACTTAAACAAAAGCCTGAAGAGCCCTGAAGAGCCCGGCCTGAGCTGAGCTACTTCAGTCGGATGCTGTTTTCAGCACTGTCAGTGTGGCAGCCTGGACCTTAACACGGCACCTGAGCTGAACCCACGCTGCCGATTTGTGCCTGGTACAGAGCAGATTCCATCGCTTTGCTGTCTCTGTGCTTTGCCCAGTGTCGTTACAAACGCTTTCCAGAATGGCAGGAAATCTAGAAGAAAGATGTTAATTTTTTTTCTCCCTTTTTTTTTTTTTTTTGAGCTCTATATTTGCTGTTGTCAGCCTATGAAAATTACTGACTTGTGGCTTGTTTTAAAATATTCAAAGCCCAGGGAAGTAGTGGAAGCGTTGGCCTTGACCTTGACCTTGCTGGATACCAGCTTCAGCCTGGCTGTGTGATCGCTGGGGTCGTTTGAAGTGCTGTGCAACTCAGCCCAAACATCAGAGGGATTAGCAATTCCTTTGTACCGACGTGGCAGGGAATCTTACTGGGACACTAACAGGTTTTTAGTTGAAAGCTTTGGAAATTGGTCTTGTTGGTGCTTTTAATTTTCTCTTTTTCAGCCAGCTTTGTCAGCAGCTCTAATCCACGCACAGCCTCACAGTCAGCACTTACTGTTGCAGGAATTAAGCGTTTTCCACGTGTGATTTGTAACAAGCGAAAAACGTAATCTGAGGTAGCAGCATGCTGTTTAGTCCCAGCATATTTGTTTGTAACTGGTCCAATTTATCTGATTCAGGTGCACTGTGGCCAGGTATGAAACCTGAAAGTGGTTTAATTCAGACTCCATCTACAAGTCAGCACAGTGTTCTTACCTGCACTACAGGGTTAACCACAAGCCAGCCCAGCCCAGCACATTATTCTTATTCCATTGAAGGTAACTTGGCATGGTTTTTATCTGCATCTCTCTCCACCTAACTGAGTCCAGATACCACCAATAGAGAGGCTCGCACGTTTGTTCTTGGTTTGTGCATGCTTCTTTATGCTTTGTCTCTTTTCTCTTTGTGCCTGCGTGTGTGTTTGGGTTTGTATTTGCTACGTAGCTCTGTATGCACCAGGCTGGCTTGTTGGTGCCATGCTGATGGACTTAACAGGGTGAAGAGCAAATGGGAAGGGGAGAGGAGACTAAATGTTGTACTCTTGCATGCCTTTACTGGGAATGCTCTTGCAGCTCAAGCTCTTTGTTGGTGTTCTTTAGCTTGATGTCAGGAAATATGCTGACTGACACTGGATATATAGATATATTTTTTAATTACTTCTGGAGGTAAACGGCTCTTGTATATTATACACACATGCCCCAGGTTGGTAGATCTGCTAGAAAGTTAATTTCTCAGTAGAGAACTGGCCTGCAAGTATTCCACCTGCTGAAAGTGCCACGTCTAAGAAGCCAGGTGCTGAGCTCACCAGCTTACAAAGCAATATTTGGGAGTAGGGGTGCCAGTGAGCTGAATAACGGAATGTTGTTGCTTACAGCAAATATGTGTGAACTGATACTTTCTTTTTTTTTGTGCAGGAATTTTGCCATTTGTGTTTGGGTGATGAATTGTGAAAATTTGTCTCTTTCTCTGTAGTTTTTAAAAAGCTTTTCAGGAATTCTTAATCTGTTTCTTGTGTGATATTTCCATAGAAAAATTCAGAGACTTCAGGAGATCTTTAGTTCCGCCTCAAAGAGGAGTTGACACTGAATTCAGAACCAGATTGCTCAGGGCTTTGTCCAGTTGGGTCTCAAAAACCTCTAAGGATGGAGATTTTGCCAATTCCAGGTCTTGACTGTCATCACGGTGAAACTTTTTTTCTTTTGTCAACTCAGAGCATCCCATCTTTCACGTTGTGACCGTTTCTCTTCTTCTCCTGCTGTGCATCTGCAAAAACAGCCTGGCTCTGTCTTCTTGGTAACCTTGGTGCGGGTACCGGCAAGGCTGCTGTCAGGTCCCCAGAGCCGTCTCTTCTCCAGGCCGGCCAGTCCCGCTCCCCCCAGCCGCCCGTCGCGGGACAGGTGCTCCAGCTCCCTGACTGTTTCGGTGGCTCTTCGCCAGACCCGCTGAATTTTATCAATGTGTTTCTTGTGCTTGAGGCCCCACGCTGAATGCAATATCCAGATGTGGTCTAGTGAGTGCCAGGTAAAGGGGAATTGCTCTTAAAATTAGCAGTAATTGGGTTTTAGCCTGCCTTTCACTGCTAGGAAGGCCACGCGGTGTGTCATGGTACTTGCTCAGCTTGTGTTGCTGTGACAGTAAATGGCCCAGTGCAATGTTTATCCTTAATTTACTTTTCACGTTCGTGACACAAACGTTACAACACTGGAAACACCACCTTCCTTCAGATGTAACTCTGCTCCAGGCACTCCCACCGACAGAATGAATGATAAATGGTTTATAGCACCAGCTTTAATTGCCAAGGCTCAGAAACGGTTCTGCGTAACGTGACCGCTTGCAGGTTTGCCAGTGCTGCAGCACAGCGAGCACGCGCATCCCTGGGGAGCGGCGAGGTGACGGAGACCTCGCTCCACAGAACGATTTCAAAACCCTCGCTCGCACTGCTGTGAGAATGTGTGAGGAGGAGAGTTTCCCTTCAGGCTGCTCTTGAAAGTGTGAAAAAGTCACCTGAATTATGTAAATGCTTTCACTTTTCTGAAAAACGTTTTGGAAACTGGCAGGAAACTCTTCTGGGTTTTGATTTGCTACGTTTCCTTTTCGTCAGATCAGCGAGCAGCCCGCTGAGGGCTCAGGTCAGTGCTTGGACTTTTGCAAGAGAGGTGTGGAGTGGGAGCTGGAAGGATGGACAAAGTTGCTTTGTCAGTAATCTCTTGAAAGTCCACCTTTTCTCTCCGATCAAAGTAGTAGGGTGATGCAGAGTTGTACGGTGCTGCTGTCCCACGGGAGGTGTAGTTCAGTGCGCGGGGTATGGTTTAGTCTGCAAATGCTGGGCTGAAGCAGGGTGATATTTGGACCCTGGTCAATGGTCAGATGCGTTTAGGATTTTGCTTTTTGTCCTCACCTGAGCTATGGCCGTGGTGGTACGTCGCAGAGGCGCTTGGAAGCACTTGGGAGCGACTGGGAGGAATGGCTGCTTCGTGCCTCGCCTCTTCCTTCCCTGTGAGAGCAAAGCAGCCAAGTGAAATGTAAAATGCATCAACTGCGATTTGCCTTCCCAGCGCGTAAAGCAGGTGGAGACATCTTTGAAAACAACTGAAGCAAAACCGAATGGGATGAATAAGGCAGGGGAGGGAGGGAGAGAAAGTCTGAGGATGAGGTCTGGAAGTGGGGGAGGATGAGAGGAGAAGAGAAGAGGTGTCGTGGCAGCTTCAAGGCCATACTTATGTTTGCTGGTCCTTTGACGCAGAGACCACGGAGTGGTCCCTTTTGGCACGTCTGTGCTAAACGGTTTTCCATGGTTTTGTCCCATTCACAAGTAAAAGGAGCTGACCCACAGTGCAGAAAGAACTGGTTCATCTGTGTAGTGGGAGCAATTTGTAAAGGTATGGTGTGCAGCACTGTATAGCTAGAGTCATTAACAAATACATGTTGGAAGGAGGCCAGAGTTAAGATAAAGTTCATATGCAGGAATCTGTGTTTTTACCGGAATGCCAGCACTTGGAATCTTTTTTCTATTATTTCTTAACTTCTGTTATCTATCTCAGTGGAGAAGCAGCCTCTTCAGAGCCCTACAGATGAGAATCACTTTCTCTTTGCTCTCTGTAATAATCTTGCGAGAGGTGGTAAAATAATCTGCCTTCTAGACGGTTCATCTCCTCCGGCTTCGATGCAGGTTTGTTCTGCGTTAGTGAGGATCTTTTCTGGAGAGCTGCTCTTCGCAGTGCCCTAGGAAGTGACATTTTCTTAAGGAAATAACAGCCTTGATCGTTTCCTTCCACGTATAGTTGGAAGGAATTTTATCTGGAAACTAACCCCTGGTCTCCAGCAGTTGCTTCTGAGGAGTATCTGTCACGGGCACCTCACTGTCACAGCTGTGCTTCTAGTAGCTGCTCAGCTACTGTAGGTACTTGAGTATCGTCGTTACCGTTATTGCTGTTCTGTGCAGCCTTTTTTCCTTCTAAATGTTCTCCCCCCAGGATCCTCTCTGATCTGTTTGTGAACACTGCTGCTCCTATCTCTGAGGGGATTCCCAGGGGCTAATTACTTACCTTCGTTTCTGCTTCCACAGAGATGCCACCCTTCACATTTCTCACCTCTAGTAAATACTGTGTATTTCTGCACCTCTTTTAAGATATATTTCTTTTGTTTTTCATCTTTTTTGAGGCGTATTTTGGATCCATCCCTCTTTCCAGGAGCTGTTCACCAGGTAGTGTCTGTGCTTGCCGTGGCACATCGATTAAGAGTTCATGGTGGGGTCCCTTTCCCTGGGGTAGGAAGACCGAAGCCTTCCGAAGCTTGAGTTCTTCAGTCGTGGGGTGAATTCCGCACGGGTGTTATTTGCAGAAAGTGAGGGCTACTCTCAGAGTGGTGGTAAAGTAGATGGTACTGTGGGTTTCTACAAGCCTTTCCGTAAGGATCTGAAAGGGATTTTTGGTTTGATTTGCGTGCAGAGAAAGAAGGTTTAGCAAAAGGCAGTATTTCTTGGTGGCACCTGGTTTAGTACATCTGATTTTGTTCATGCTGATTTCATTATTTGCTTTCACTAGTCCCTGAGGGTCCCAAAACCCCCTGTGGAGTAACATTTAATGGAGTGGCTCTGTGACTGTAAAACCACAAAATCTGCTCAATCACCGGTGTTCCCCTAGCAGCTTCTTTTGTATTTTGGAAGAACTGAATGCAGTGACATGGAGGCTATTAGACATCTTAAAATTCATCCTAACAGCTACATGTCTCTGATAATTTGTCCTACAAACTTTTGACAGATTATTTCAGAAAGTCTCATCCAAAAAACAGTTGTAGTCTCACAGGGATACGGGGAGATGTGTTCACTTTCTTCAGTGAGAAGCACCCTTTTTATACTATCTGAAATATTTTTACAATTTCCTTTTTTTTCCCCCTCTAATTAGACTATATGTGCTAAGTCCAGACTGATTTAGACACATTCGTACCCATTTTACTGATTTATTCTGATTAATTTTCAACTGCTAATAGTAGAACATCAGAATGTTGTCTTCTGAAAACTTTCAGGAAAGATGTGAAACTGTTTTAATTATACTCCAATTGCTTAGCAGGCGTGGAGGGAAAAGGTTTTTGAAACATTTGAAAGTACTGTTTTTAAAGGTATGCTAGCTCTCCTTCCCAGTAAGCCCAGTTGAAATGTAACTGGTAACTCATTTTTGGCTGTTACAAGCAGAGTGCTGCTGGAAGCACAAATGCTTGCAGATAAGCATAATAAATACTTACTTCACAACTTGGATTGTCTCTTGTGCTTTTCTAGAAGCATTTAATGCAGTAATTCTTAATTTTACAGCATCAACTACCAATGCCAGTCCAGTCTCTACATCCTCAACTGTTGTCAATATTTCCACGTCAGCAGTGGCCAGCATCTCACAGGTAAAACTTCTTCTTTGTTATCTTTATGTGCAGCATCCCCATCACTTTTCTTTAACATGTTACTCAAATGTTTTTTAAATAGAGGGAGAGAGATTCAAACTGGATATAAGGAAAAGATTTTTTACGCTGAAGGTGGTGGAGCACTGGCCCAGGTTGCCCAGAGAGGTGGTGGATGCCCCATCCCTGGAAACATTCCAGGCCAGGTTGGATGAGGCTCTGAGCAACCTGATCTGGTTGGAGATGTCCCTGCTCCTTGCAGGGGGGTTGGACTGGGTGGGCTTTGAGGGTTCCTTCCAGCCCAAACTGTCTGTGATTGTATGACTGTGACCTGCCGTGGGTCACCCGCAGCGCTGTCAGCAGTAACTGCCATTCTGAGCGTTCAGATACTGAAGGGAACCCTTCAATGTCACAGCTTTGCAGAAAGAGAATGTAGGAAGTGTGGAAAGTGCAATTGATGGACAAAATCTCGATGCCTATGCCGTTGCTTTTTAAAGGCCTTTCATTAACATAAACTTCCTTGGAGCTGTAAGGGGAAAAAAATATTTTCTTTCAGTAGTGCAGACCAAGGTGCCTGGTTCACAAACCCAGGTTGCTCTTTGGGGGAATGGGGAGTGCAGAGTGTGCCTGAGGAGTGTGAGGTGACATTCTGGGTGGCTGCTTTCTTTACTGCAAGTAGCAAAAGCTAAAATGCTCAAGCACAGCTTCAGGTGCTCGGTGGTCTCCTCCTAAACGAGTAAATAGTCTTCATAAATTGACACCTTGCATCACAGCATGCAAAATAATTGCTTGCTGAAGTCGGGATGTGCGTAAAGGCGGTTTATCCTGTAGCTCTTGTGGCCAGGATTGCACCCTCAGCCAGTGCCAAGGCCACTTCTCTGTCGCTGTCGGTACCTCTGGTATCAGAAAGTAAAACATGAGACAAAACCACAAATTCAGAACGCAGTGTGGACTGGTGCTGTGGTGTCCACTTGATACTCCCCCGTTACTGTCACGTCATTCATAATAATTCATTTTTTGAAGAAACTGGAGGGGGGGATGTCTTACATATGCAGAAAGAAATAGCATAAAGTCAGACCGTGCTCTTGCTGGGATTTCTCTTTGACAGCCGTATTCTAGCATAAAAGTCATCTTAACGTAGAATGTTTTCTGGAGGAAGTGTCCTATCGTAACTGATCCTTTCCTCGGACAGGAATATCCTACGTACACGATCCTTGGCCAGAGCCAGTACCAGACGTGTTACCCGACTTCTGGCTTCGGAGTGGTAACACCAGCAGACAGCAACACGGAGAGTACTGCGTTACCAACAGCTACGTATCCCGCCGAAAAACCAAACCCCATGGTGCCTACGCGGACGGTGCAGAGACATTCCTCTGGTAAGGGTTGCATCTCTGACAGAGTGGCTGCAAAATACCTGTGATAAACAGTACAGTGCGCAGACACGGGGAAAACTTTTTTGCAAAAGGTAATTGCGGCGCCTTTGCGTGCTGGCCTGGACAGGACCTTTCCCTTCCGATGTCAGACTGGTCTCGCTGGTGTGCAGAGTATCGTGGTGGGCCAGCCAAACCTGTGTATTGGAAGTCTTACAGTGCTGTGATTCAGGAGACACCTACCTCATGCGCTAGGAGAGGGAATTCCAGGGGTGACTTGAAGAGCTGTCAGCAGCAGCTCCCTGGGGACCGTTGATTCTGTTGTGTGTCGGGGCTGAGCGTTCACTTGGGCTGCAGGACAGCTGAGGACACCCAGTCCCAGTAGCTCATGCTCGCTCTTTCCCTCCTGCACCCAGACACTCGGATCACCTCACGGCCGTGACAGAGTGGCCAGTCCCGGTTATGGGAGCCCTCTGGGACTGCTTGTGCATTTTCAAGAGCTGGGGTTCAGCCAGCACCACGCGATGGATTGGTCTCTGCTGTGCCCAGGAGTACTTCCTTTGCTTGCTTCGGCTTCGTTGTGTAAACCGTTTTTGAAATGACAGCGGTTCTGCTGTGCTTTGTGCGTGAGCAGATCTGCATCCGCATAGCTGATTGCAGGGGGCTTGTCAGGGGGAGAGGATTTTTGGTGGTAAGAGAAGAGATGTAGAAAGTAGATTGAAAAGGTTTAATTGACTATTCTGGAGAAGTCACACCTGGCCTTTCCCACTAAAGCCGTGTCATGTACTAACCGCAGTGGCGTTGACTAAAATTTCCTCACCAAAAAGAAGAGCTTTCAAAATTTGACAAGGGCAAGAGCAAAGACTTAGTGGTTCTTCCGGTGTCTTACGCAAGGAGTTAGGAGATTCTTCCTGTGTTGTTGAACAGTTTTAAATTGAAATCTGCTGCCTGTTGTGGATTGGTAGGCTGGAAAAAATAATTACAGATTCTGTTCATTTTTGTTGGTGCCCTGGGCCTGGCCGGGATGGAGTTAACTTCATAGCACCTCTGCTGGTGCTGTGTTTTGGATTCTTGGCTGGTGCTGTGTTTTGGATTCTTGGCTAAAGCAGTGTTGATAACACACCCGTGTTTTGGCTGCTACTGAACAATGCTTGTACAGCAGATTTACCCGTGTCACTTTGTTCTTATTTGATGTTGACCTGTTATTTCAAGGCACTGGACAGGGAACGACCCAGTTGTTAGTGCTTCCAGTGCCATTTTCTTAGCTCAGTAATTCTCCAAGTTCACCATTTTGCATGAATTTTCATAGGAATTGCAATGTCTCATCTTCAAGACCCAGGCTGAATCGTGTTGCCCGACACAAAAGGCATTTGACTAGTCCAGGAAATCTGGGGGGGAGAGGCATCATTAAATACTTTCCTTTGTATTCTCTTTCCAGACTGAGGGTTTCTGGTGGTCTCTGAAGGAGTATTAAGAGAAACAACTGAGTAATACAGCAGTTCCAGGGTAGTGAGACATGTGAGGGGTTACAGGCCTTAGGATGGAGGTTGCTCTGTCTTTGACTTCATACTGCAGTGAGTAGCTCAGTCCTAGTGGACTGAATTGAGGAGACAAATGAAATGATGGAACAAAGAAATCATCTTTTATGTTCTGTTAAGAGTTCAAGTACTACTACATCAATACAGCAAGATAGCATCTTACCTTTTGCAAAGGAGGTTTGTGGCCAAATGCTATAAGCTGGTTAGTGTTTGTTTTGAGACATGAAGGGGTGAGAGCTGTGTGATTTCTTTCTTCTAGGAGATGCATCCACGAGTCCTTCGTTATCAAGAGCAACAGCAAGTAAAGAGTTAGATGAGCAGGCAAGAAAGAACATCCCTGGGAAGAACAGGGGGAAGAGGAAAGCAGATACCTCCTCCTCGCAGGACAGTGAACTGGAGGTATGTAGTAATCTTGTTTTCTACAGGTAGCATTGCAGAATAGTGTGGTGGTAAAAGTCCTCCTCTCTTTCTTTCGTTCTATTTCCATGGAAATGGAAGGTGATCATTAGAATCACAGAACAGTTTGGGTGGGAAGGGACTGTTAAAGCCCACCCAGTCCAACCCCCCTGCATGGAGCAGGGACATCTCCAACCGGATCAGGTTGCTCAGAGCCCCGGCCAACCTGGCCTGGAATGTTTCCAGGGATGGGGCATCCACCACCTCTCTGGGCAACCTTGGGACAGTGTGACACCACCCTCAGCGTAAAAAAAATCTTCTTTACATCAAGTTGAGATCTCCTCTCTTTTAGTTTAAAACCTTTATCCCTCATCCTGTCACACCAGGCCCTGCTGAAGAGTCTCTCCCCATCTTTCCTGCAGCCCCCTTTAGGCACTGGGAGCCACTCTAAGGTCTCCCCGGAGCCTCCTCCAGGCTGAACAGCCCCAGTTCTCCCAGCCTGGCCTCACAGGAGAGGTGCTCCAGCCCTCTGATCATCTTTGTGGCCCTTCTCTGGACCCTCTCCAACAGCTCCGTGTCTTTCCTGTACTGAGAGGTAATTTGGGAAATTCCCATGACTCATGTTATCTGAGAACTGGCCCAAATCCGTTCTTTTGTGGTCCTTGACAAGCATCACTTAAATATGTCTTGGAATCATAGTGGTGTCAGTGGAGGAGACATCTGGATGTCTCTAGTACAGCCTCCTGCTCAGAGCAAGGCTGTCCCCAGCACTAGAAAAATGGCTTTGTCTGGGTGAGTCTTGAGAACCTCCAAGGCTGGAGATCTGTACCTATCTAGTGATCTGTCCGAGGACTACCATGTCCACTTAGAGAAGTAGATTTTCTGTCTCCAGCTAGAATCTCCAAGCTGTAATTTCCCATTCTTTTTCCATGGCAGTTTTCCATCTGCCGCTACTGAGGAGAGTTTTTCCGTCATCTTTGCAGTTCCCTTTCAATCAGTTGTGGTCTGCTGTTGGATCACCCTCGGTCTCCTCTTTGCTGAGATAAACCATCACAGCTCCCTTGGCCTCTCTGTGCTGCTGACCATCTCGACAGCCTTTTGCTGCTGGCCACTCTCTAATTTCCTCACGTACCTCTGGAGCTGGGGACACCATCTGGGGTGGCTTTCCCCGTGCCAAGCAGCGTGAGCCAACACCTTCCGTCTATCAGCTGGGCGCACGTAGCGTTCTCCAGCACGCGGTTCATCTTATCCACAGGGAGAGAGCACCACTGGCTCACACTGTGCCTGGTGTCCCCTGTACCCTCCAGCTCCGTCCAGCCTGGACCAATACGAGGGATTATTCTACCCCACGTGCAGAATCTGCTTCTAGTTCCTGTTGGCCCAGTTCTCCAGTTTGTCAAAGTCCTTCTGTACTGACACTCTGCTATTCCTCCTGGCAGCCGATCCCGCGTATTTGTCATGACAAAGGTGTCTTTGATAAACACCAAGGTCATTTACCTGGTGCTCTCCAGATCACAGCCAGTAAACTTCTACCCTAGCAGGGCTCTAAATTTAATTAGCACTCTAAGTTTTTGCTTATAGAACTACAAAAGCAAGAGAAGCTTTTGAAATAGTTCGTCCGAGAAAGCCTTACTCTGAGCTTAGAGTTTCACTGTAGCGGTGTATAAACCACCACACTGAACGGAAATAATTCAAATAATGTCTTCAGCCTGTAAGAGGAATCCTGTTGTTCGTTTCTGTTAAAAGCATACTGCAGCTAGCCACAAAATTAGCTCTAAAACTTCCTCCTTTATTGTAGCTCAGTGCTTGGAATACCTCAGCGCTAACCTGCTTTTATTCTCTGTGCAGCGAGTGTTTCTCTGGGACCTGGATGAGACCATCATCATCTTCCATTCGCTTCTCACGGGATCTTATGCTCAAAAATACGGCAAGGTAATACTGTCTTTTCTGGGAAAAAACCCCTATCTGTCATGCACAAGTAAATGTTAATCTTTGGAAAAGGAATAGAAATGGATATTTTGTTTTAAAATATATAAGAAGATTCTTTTAACTTGTTGGCAGTTTGGGGTGGGGAAAGAACACTACATTTTACTTTATACAGAGCTGGGATATGGACATTACAAACACTGCCCTTCTAACAATACGAATCTTAAAATGTCATACTTGTTGTCATTGGGAATTCCTGAGGTCATAGCACATAGTGAAGAGAAGTATTTTTTTCTCCTTCAAAATATATTGAAGATTTTTGAATGTTTTGTTTGTGTTGCTTCTGAAAATGCGTAAGTCCCTGCCGTGCAATAGTGAAGTGTTTTGTTACATTTTTTGGTCGCTGTATTAGCAGAATATGGATTTTTTTTTTTTTTTAATTGAGTTGTTTAAAATACTAGGGAAATTGTAGTTCACACCATTTAATGCAGATGGAATTGTGTCAGGCTTGATATGCAGTGGAAAATCTGTGCAATGTAAATGATGAAAGATTGGTCACAGTTTATTTCTGCCTGTAACCACAGCGAATCTACATTTTCTCTTCTTGTTTTGCCAGGATCCAACTCTAGTGATTGGCTCGGGTCTGTCAATGGAGGAGATGATTTTTGAAGTAGCTGATACTCACTTGTTTTTCAATGACTTGGAGGTACATGACAAATATTTTTGAAAGGAAAAATTGCACATTACCTCAGTAGAATTACACTGCACCGTTGGTGAGGGTGCTTGTGCTTCAGAGCCACTTAATGCTGAAACATAACAGGTTGCCAAAACGGAAGCGATTCTAAACACAACCAAATGAGAGAGGTGTACTCTTCTATCCGAGACAGGCATTCTGCAGGCTTCTAGTGTCAGGAGCTCTCTCTGCTCTCTTACGGGTGTCTACTTGAACCTGTATAAATAAAAAGACTGGTGTCTGCTTTGTCTTCTATTTTCATTCTGGACCGGGTAAGCACTTTGCTTTCACTGATCCTGTTTTGAAATGGAGACCAGAGACGTGAGGAAAAGGGGTACCTTGAGAATGTCAGTTCTCAGGGGCTTTGACTAAGCCAAAGGACAGAATACAACTTGTGCAGCTATCATAGAATCACAGAATCGTTAGGGTTGGAAGGGACCTTCAAAGCCCACCCAGTCCAACCCCCCTGCAAGGAACAGGGACATCTCCAACCAGATCAGGTTGCTCAGAGCCCCGGCCAACCTGGCCTGGAATGTTTCCAGGGATGGGGCATCCACCACCTCTCTGGGCAACCTGGGACAGTGCTCTACAACCCTCAGTGTAAAAATTTTTTTCCTAATATCTAATCTGAATCTGCCTCCCTCTATTTTGAAACCGTTTACCCCTTGTCCTGTCACAACAGACTGCCCTACTGAACAGTCTCTCCCCATCTTCCCTGTAGCATCTATCTCTGCTGCGCTCCCATTCCCATCCTGCCTCAAGGACTTCTGATCAGCTCCCATCCTTTCCTGCACAGTATTCTTTGCCAAATTAAATACATCTCACTGTTCTGCACCACTTCCACAGAAGTTGAATATAAATCTGCTTCAGTCATGGCCGTGCCCTGCTGTTCTGTGGTATCAGGTAGTAGTGGGCACAGTAATGTCATCTGTGCAGGAGGGTGTGACGTTGGGCCAGAATCTGGAATCAGATCGTTGGATATGAGTCTACAAATACGGACTCATGAACCTAATTTGCGGAATTTACAGGACTAGTTTAAAGCTTAGGAGGGCTGAGTATGAACCGTGAACCATTATTTGTCGGTGCGTCGCTGATGCACATCGTGGGAGAACAAGATACTTTTGTTGACACAAACAGCAGCTTAAATGAAGTTTCCATTTATGGCTGTGACTGCTTGCAGCTGTGAACTTTGCAAAAGCGGTAATGAGTGTTACCTCCCTGCCCCAGAAAAAAAAAACCCAACAAATGCAATCTCTTGTGCTGGAAAGTTGGTCACAGATAGGGTGACTATGTGATAAAAACCAACACTTAGTGCTGTGGGTGTTGGTTAGGAGTAGCAGTGGGAAATTCTTGAAATGGGGAAAATTCACTTCTTGTCCTCAAGTGTTTGCAGGTTATCTGTGGGTTGAATCAGCTGTGCTAGGCACCGGTCTTGGCAGTGCCACCCTGCTGATGTTTCACTCCATGGTTCGTGCTGTGACTCTCTGGTAATGGAACTGACGGCTGTGCTGATGAAATGGAATATCAATACTTGACTAGATAATGTGATTTTGGGGTATTTTTGGTTTTGTGAAATGACAGAAGGGTTTCAGATTACAAGGGAGCTCTGAGTCCATCCTGTTTAGTGAGTCGTGAAGTTCCTTTTTTGCAGACAGCTCGAAATCTCATAGGAACATGGCTTTTTTCCAGACTTTTCTGGTACTTCAAATCCCAGTCTTGGCAAGGACCTGTAGGTCCTGAGAAGTAAAACCCAGTACTGGAAGACAAAGCTAACGGAAGCTGTGAATAGGCTTGTGGAGGCAGTGTGGCATGGCTTGTTACTGTTGGGAAATGTGAGGGGTTTGGTTTATATCACACTTTAATCTGCAAATATCAGTGTATTTCTGGATTACAACAGCGTGATTTTATTTTTATTTTTTTCTTGAACAGGAGTGTGACCAGGTACACATAGAAGATGTGGCCTCTGATGACAACGGCCAAGATTTAAGGTGCTGTACTGGTGAATGCATGAAATGTATAGCTGGTGTCATCTGGTTTTTGTGGGGACTTTGAAACTAAATGGAGTTACGGGATGGAAGCCAGCATTGTGCAGGGCATGCAACTTGGGAAACGGTGTGTGTTTCTGGGTAGTGTTTCTCTGAAGACCTACAAAACATTAGGACTTTCGGAGTTATAATATGAATTATGTTGGCCGCTGTTGAACGTTGCCTGTGTGCTCAATGATGTGTCATGAACGGAGAACCAACACTCCAGACCTCACAGTCCTGACCTTCAAAAGTCTCCCTATGGTTTGCATCCCGCTGTGAGGTGATTGTGTACGCTCTCAGGCCGGGTGAGGGTGAATTTTCTGCTGCATTAATGAGGTGAACCGGCTCATGGAAAGGTCTGAGGAGTGCCTGTTGGTCAGGGAGAAAAATTATAGGGGAAGTGGTGAAGCAAGACCTGCTTCCTGCAGCCCTGAGCTGGTAAAGCACCTCATCTGCTTGTGGAGCTGCAGCTGTGATGTAAAGATGCAGGTGTTATGTTTGGAAAACACTATGCTGGGGTTTATCACCGCGGGATGAGAAAGGGGTTAGTGGGAAGGATGCTCTGTCACAGAGGAGCGAGCAGGCAAAGAGCAAAGGAAAGTTTTGTGGTGTGTGAGAGAGTTGAATCAGTCCCCAGTCCCTTTCAGTACAGCAGTTCAGAACCAGCAGCACATGTAGCTGGATGTCAGAGTACATTGCCAGCAGAAGCCGCTCTCTGCTGTCGGGGTGCAGTGGTTGTGCAGGGTTCCTCTCTGCTGTCGGGGTGCAGTGGTTGTGCAGGGTTCCTCTCTGCTGTTGGGGTGCAGTGGTTGTGCAGGGTTCCTCTCTGCTGTCGGGGTGCAGTGGTTGTGCAGAGCTCCTCTCTGCTGTCGGGGTGCAGTGGTTGTGCAGAGCTCCTCTCTGCTGTCGGGGTGCAGTGGTTGTGCAGAGCTCCTCTCTGCTGTCGGGGTGCAGTGGTTGTGCAGAGCTCCTCTCTGCTGTCGGGGTGCAGTGGTTGTGCAGAGCTCCTCTCTGAGGTGCTTTTCTAGCAGCTGTCAGAGCTGAAGGCTGCAACCCCACCAGAAAAGCTGCAGGCACACCTAACAGATCTCTTTTTCTGAAACAGCAACTACAATTTCTCCACGGATGGCTTCAGCGGCTCAGGAAGTAACGCAAATCACGGCTCATCCGTCGGTGTCCAGGGAGTGGACTGGATGAGGAAACTGGCCTTCCGCTACCGCAGGGTACGAGAGATCTACGACAAATACAAAACTAACGTTGGAGGTGAGTGTTCACCTGCACCAATATCTGAGCACAAAACTGAGTTTGTGGTGCCAGACTCCGTCCTTCCTCAGACCTTTTGCTTTCCTGAATGCTTGGACATGAAAAGTAACTAAACCTCCATGGAATCTAAGAGGGTACGTCTTCCAAAACGGAACGGTGTGGCAGTGCAGTCTGTGAGTTATGTAGATAGGGCTGGTCAGTCAGTCCTGGATCTAAGAGAAAATTTTGGTGGAGTGTTCCTTTGCTAATTTTGTATGAAAGGCTGCCCGTTGCTCTGCTGAGAACGGGCCTAAATGACTTGCATGTCACCCTGCTTAGGGAGGTCTTTTCACTCGTGTCTTCACAAAATCTCTCTTTTATCAGCTATTGTCAAGAAATACAGCGTTCGCTCTTTTGGCTGTTGTGCTCATAGTCTGACGTTGTGCTCATAGTCTCTACCATCTGTTCACAAAGTCACTTCAAATCTTCTATTTTTGCTTCCCTTCCAATGGCGAAGTAGCAATAATGATGCAAACCACAGATATCAAATGTGGATAAGTTTTCTATTTAATCTGAATCTTGGCAGTGACATCCCTAGGAAAGGGGCGCTGCTGGAGCGGCTCACCTGGCAGGGTGTCTCCACCCGCTGGGTTGTAGGTTTGGGTACCCTTTGCCCGTGCAAAAAGGAAACTTGATAGAACGTTTTCTTTCACATATTTTTGAAAAACCAGGTGTTCAAAACTAAAACTTTCAGCCTTAAAAATCTATCAGTGTAAGTCTGCATTTTTGGTATGCTGCAATTACCTTATTTCCAGTAGGGATCAGACCGTTATTCCGTATTTGTTTGGAAAACTGAATGCCAAGTTTTTCAGGACCTGTCTAAAGCCACATGGCAAGGCAGTTGGCGGTGCAGCCCACAATGGGGTCCCTCTGTGGCCTCAGTGGCAGAGGACTGGTGTGCTTCAGGGCTGGAGTTTGGAAAAACTCCAAACTCCCCCACTCCCAGTGGGAAGTTTGTACGTCATGGCTGGCGTGGGGCGGAGGGAGGTTCAGACTCGAGGTGTTCCTTGCTTCTTGTCTTTACTGAGGGGAGCAGGTTTGAGTGTATGGGCTCCGTTCAAAACGAGATGCTTTGAGAAAATGAGATCTAAAATGGATAGAAAACATGGGGATTTCAAAAAAAAAAAAGAGGAGGGATTAACAAAGATATCTACAAGGAATTAAAGTGGCAAGGGGCCTTGGGAAGTAGGAAGTCAGAAAGGGTGACTGCAGGAGCTCCTTCCCCTCGGACAACTCCTGCTGCTGTGCGTGCTTTGTACAAGAGAAGTGCATTTTGTTGCATGTATCCTGAGAAACAGTTTGAACTAATCAGAGAAAAGTATCTACCCAGTTGCCAGGCAGTCACAGATGGATGTCTGGGCTCGTCCATGTCACTGGGAGCTGGTTTCTCCTGAAGCCTCGAGACAGTCCCAGCTTTGAGATGCCGTCAGTACCATGTTACTTACTGCAGAACAGGCAGCTGTTAAATTGAGTGGTGGCTCTCTCTGTGTTAGACTTAGCAGCTCAGCTGGGAAAACTTGTGTTGCTTGCCTTCCAGGCCTTCTTAGCCCGCAGAAGAGGGAAGCTCTGCAGCGACTAAGAACCGATATAGAAGTGCTAACGGATTCCTGGCTGGAAACGGCATTAAAGTCCCTGCTACTCATACAGTCCAGGTATGGAAACTGGAAATGTGTGTATTGCTTTCTCTGCCCTTTCTCTCACTTAGATTTGCATGCTGTGCTGTGTTGCAGTAGTGTCTGCGTGTGATACTACTGCTGTTTGTCATGGGTACTGGGAAGCACAGTGAATGAGTGCGGGAACTCCACTCCGGAGCACCCATTGGGATTTTTCTGCGGCAACGTTGTTGTTAGGAAGGTCCCCATAATACGACTGTGCTTGCAAAATTGCATTTCTGCCAGAGAATTTCTGTTTAAAACAAAAAGCAAGCGAGCAAAAATCACAAATCAAAATCTTGGCCTAAAAAGCCTCTTGAAAGCAGGACAACAAAACACACGGCACTTTGGAAAGCCGAGCAAGCCGCTCGCAGTAGCCCGCAGCGCCACTGGCCATCGATGTGCTTTACAAGTGTTTTTCTTCTTTCAGGAAAAACTGTGTGAACATCCTGATCACAACCACCCAACTGGTGCCAGCTCTTGCCAAAGTTCTCCTGTATGGACTGGGCGAGGTGTTTCCCATCGAAAATATTTATAGTGCTACAAAAGTAGGTAAGGGGCTGTGCTGAGTACCTGGCACTGAGGCGTCTGCTGCGGGTTAGCTGGGATTTTTACACAGGAAATACAATTCTGCAGCTGAGCAGAAATGAAGAACCCCATGGCTGCTGGGGTCCAGCTGGCCACGTAATAGTGGTGGCTTCTGGCCTCACGACCTGAACTGGGTGTTATCCCCTTTCCAGCAGGAGAATAATGTGTTCCTGTACTGGGAAGAAGGGACCCGTTCAGGCTTCGGTGACTCTCTGCCTAAGGCTCACTATAGTGGGATTGTCTTTTGGCAGGTAAAGAGAGCTGTTTTGAGAGGATCGTGTCGCGATTCGGAAAGAAAGTCACCTATGTGGTAATTGGAGATGGACGTGACGAAGAGATTGCAGCTAAGGAGGTGGGTTCCTGGCTCCGCAGAGGTGGGACGTGGGTGAGCGCAAAGGGAAGTTGCAGTCTTTTTCTGCAGGGACTTTTTTTCCAGGGCTGAACTCTTCAGGCCAGGGGCAGCCAGGGGGAAAATTTGCCTTTGATGCAAGAGATCTTTCACTACATTAACGTGGGCAGTCTTCTGTGTCTTTGAGGTTTAAAGTTTGTTTTACATTGTCCCTGTAACACAGGGTCTTGATCATAGCTTGCAGCTCTCAGTTAGGATAATGCAATTTCTCAGAAGCATGGAAGGGTTCAGGACGCAGGCACAAATCCAGGCTGGGCGGAGAATGGATGGAGAGCAGCCCTGCTGAGAAGGACTTGGGGGTGCTGGGGATGAGAAGCTCAACATGAGCTGGCAACGTGCGCTTGCAGCCCAGAAAGCCAACGGCATCCTGGGCTGCATCCCCAGCAGCGTGGGCAGCAGGTTGAGGGAGGGGATTCTGCCCCTCTGCTCCGCTCTGGTGAGACCCCCCCTGCAGCACTGCGTCCAGCTCTGGAGCCCCCAGCATCAGAAGGACGTGGAGCTGTTGGAGAGGGTCCAGAGGAGGCCACGGAGATGCTGAGAGGGCTGGAGCAGCTCTGCTGTGAGGCCAGGCTGAGAGAGCTGGGGCTGTTCAGCCTGGAG
>JAAGAY010143044.1:0-16156 GCA_011801015.1 Ardeotis arabs | reverse complement strand
AGAGAGGTGGTGGATGCCCCATCCCTGGAAACATTCCAGGCCAGGTTGGCCGGGGCTCTGAGCAACCTGATCTGGTTGGAGATGTCCCTGCTTCTTGCAGGGGGGTTGGACTGGGTGGGCTTTAGTGGTCCCTTCCAACCCAAACCATTCTATGACTTGGCTGCCGGCTGTCAGATCAATACGCAGCAGCTCCCATTACTCTGAGTTACAAACCAGGAGCGAGCAGTTTGATTCGGACAGGCCTGAGTTCAGTCATGCCCGTGAGAGGCAGTGCAGTGCACAGATTACTGTCAGGACGTCGTCTCTGCAGGCTTCATGCTGTCTGCCACGGGCCAGAGCGGGTTCTACGCAGGTTCCCTGGGAGCCCTGGAAGGATTTTCCTGGATGAAGCAGCAGCTCACAGCCCAGCGCCGAGGTTTCCATCGCGAGCATGCAAAGCAGCTGATAGTCAGTGCCAGTCAGTGCCCATCATAAACAGATGGACAGATAAGAAAGGCTCAGATACCGCTGGGCGTGCGTCTGAGGTCCTTCCTCAACATGCTGTGCGCACACAGTGCTGTCAAACGCCGATTGCACAACCCTGCAGGTGTACCTTGCCTGCTTCCACCTAGCTGTAAAACAACTCCGATAAACCTGGCTTTGTCGTCTCTGTTACAGCACAACATGCCTTTCTGGAGGATCACAAACCACGCAGACCTCGTGTCCCTTCACCAAGCCCTCGAGTTAGACTTCCTGTAAGGATCTGGAGCAGAAGCGTGACTGCGGCTCCTTCAAGCCCTCTCCTTCGCTGGAGAGGCAGAAATCACGTACATCTGGGGACTCACTTTTCGGCTTGATGAAGACGACATACCTAATGCAACCTGTACAGTAGAACGTGGCACCAGATCATCTCCTCAGGAGCGCAGGCCCTGCCAAGCGCAGCGGTGTCTGTAAAGAAGCGCTAGACTCAGCAGAGCTAGAGCTCGTCTGAAGAAGGGACTTAGAGACTTACAGAAGCCAGCTGAATTCCTCTAGGTAGTCTCCAGAGGGAGAGGGTGATACAACAGCGCAAGTATTTGTAAGAGCCATCTCCTTTCTGTTCAGCTTAGTGGTAGAACCCAAGTAAACACAAAACCTTATTTTTATAGAAAAATGCTGATGGCAGAGCTGAACCTCCCTTGTTTCGCAAAGCCGGAAGAGCTATGGGTTTTTTCATAGGAAATATTAATGAAAATGTCAAAAATACCTCTATTGCTGTGAAATGTGTCCTCTCTCCTTCCCTGGGTGTTCAAAGCAGCTAATTTATTACGATGTCCTTATGTTATTTCCTCAACGTGGGATTACTGGAAAACAGAAGGATAAGGGAATGTTTCTGGGATACGTGGTTCCTTGTAGAGGAGAGCGTTGGTGTTCTGAGCTGATCCCGGTGGCTTCTAGCCCACGTGTGCACAAGCCCTGTTCACGAGCAGGAGATCACTGGATTCCAGCTATCCATGACCCAGACTGTAGATCCCACAGATTTTCCCTGTAAAGGAAAACAAAATTATCTATGAACAGTAGATGCAGCACAACACTATTGCAGACTGCTAGGTGTGAACGGAGTCCTTGTCTGCCCTGGAATAATCTGAGAGAACTAAATCCTGAGTGTTACAAAGAAGGGTATGGTTATTAACCTTCACCTCTGCTTTCCTGACTCTGTTTGTGAGAGTGAGTTCCTTTTAGTAGAATCAGATTCGGTTTCCTTGTATTCTTCTTTGCATTAGCCTAACTACATAGTTAGAAACAAAACTCTTGTTAAGAGGGAGTTACTTTTCTAAGACACTGTGACTTGGCAGCCTGGAGCACGCTGGCCTTGGGAGCGATGGTTACGCTGGTTTTTCTGCTGCCGTCTCAGAAGAAAAGGCTGGAGTCCGACCTGCGGTACCGCCAGCCAGGAAGAGCCAGCTGGGGGCTGGCACGGGGCACTGCTTTTGTGCCCGGTCAGGCTGTGTTCGGGGGTATCTGCCCCCTCCCCGTACCCCCACGACACCGTATCAGCAGGTGCCTGGGGTTTCTGCACAGAGGACAGATGTCTGCTGCGCCCCGCCGCGCGCCTCTGCTGCTCCCGCCGAGCCAAACGCCGCAGCTGCACCCAAACCCCTCCAGAGCTCCGGTCTCCAGCCCAGCGTCGCCCACCTGGGACCCCTGTGGAACTGGTCTGAAAGCATGTCACTTCAGGGAGGACACTGACCCACTGGGGCTGTGCCCACAGGAGCAGGTGATGTGTTTGCTGCGTTCCTTGCGTGGCGTTAGTTACAGAGGAGTAACTTCCATCAGTGCCGGGGGAGTTGTGGGGCCAGCGCAGCGCATGTTCTGCCGGGCCCTGGGAGCGTCTGTCGCTGGGCCAGCTCCAGTCGCCGCCGTGGAGGAGGTCGCCGCCGTGGAGGAGATGCCTGGACCAAGGGACTGGACACAGAGGTCTCTGTTTCACACGTTCCTAGCTCCAGTCTAGCGGGTTATTTTGGTTTGGTTTGTTTTAATTACAATCAGAGGAATTTCTCTTTCTCCAAGGTGGCCACAGGAGCTGGGAGACGTCTGCTTTCCATCCAGCTCCTTGCTAGGTGTTGGCCTTTTGCTCAGATCTCAAGCGGACGCTCTGGGTCTGCGTATCCCCCCAGGAGCTCCGCTTCAGGAGCGTGCCGTCCGTGTAGAAGCTGCTGCCTGCGAGCAACGAGCCCTCTCATCCCGTTAGAAGAATCTGAGGAGCCGGTTCCTGCTGCGGCTGTTGCTGAACGGCGTGGTGCTCAGCAGCGGAGTCTGAGGAGCCCTCGGCGGGCGTTCTCCCGTCTGCCCCGGGTACGAGGTGGGGAGCTTGGGGTGTTCCCAGCAGCTGGGGCAGCCCGTGGCGGGGCGCGCTGGTGTTTCACCGCAGCGTGAGCCGCATGCGGAGCAGGGAGGGGCACGGCAGGGCTGCAGCTCCATTACTGCTGGACACGTAGAGTCCATTTCATCTGGGGTCCCCGTGAGGTGCGGTTACTGCGTCAGCCGGCGCGGATCTGGCGGGAAGTGAGCCATGCCGACGAGCAGCCCCGTTGCTCCCAGGGGCTGGAATGTTACCAGAAGATCAGGACTTACTTGCGGTCACAGAAAAGTCTCTGCTGGATCCTGAACATCTCTCTGATGTGGCCCATCCAAAGGTCTCCTGTAAGCGGGGCTTGGGACGTGTCCCAGCCCGTGAAACAGCCTGTTTGGAGCGCGTCTCGTACTCCAGCCAGCTCAACTTTGGGATTAAAACCTGTGCCTTAACCTCCTCCCGTCCCCGCTTGGCTTCGCGGACATCCAGAGCAGCTGGCAGGAGAGCCGTGCTGGCCCCCGCGGGGAGGTGGGATGTGGTGCGCTCGCAGCGAGTGCTGGACCCAAGGTGGCTGGCTTTGCTTTGTGTTTGTTTACTTTAAAATGTTTTAAGGAAATTTTAAGATGTCAGCAAAATTTTCGGTGAGTGTGGAACTCCTGCAGCCGGTGACATTTCATACTGATATTTATACGATGTTTCCTTGAATGTATGTAAAGTACTTTTATAACAGGAGGTTGGTGGTACATTTCTGTGTTTATGTTTAATAAAGGTTGGCCTGGCTATTTTATTTTTATCTCTGTTGGCTGAATTTAAGACTTTTCCTGTCTCTCACGTGGCAGGAACAGCATCTCTCTCCAAGCATTGATTTTCTCCTGTCTCTGTGCTCTCCCGTTACCCCTGACCTGGCTGTAGAACCGCTGCCGGCCTCCCCTCCAGCGTCACCGCAGCGGCGGAGGCTTGAAACGCCCCCCCCGCCGCAGTGACAGAGGGAAAGCACCAGGACCCCCGCAGCCCCCTCGCTGCACTACCCACCCCTCGCAGCGGGAGGAGGGCGAGCCTGGGCGCTGCTGCCTGCGGAGCCTTTGCCCGGTCACGGTCTGTGTAACGGGAACTGTCCAATGAACTGGAAAAAAAATTAAAATAAAGTCTTTATTTTCTATAGTCGCTGCTTCAGCCTGTTCTCTTGCACCCCTGCGGTCAGGCCCTGTCCCCTGTGATGGCCTGGGCTGGGCGTGGTGGCACCCACGGCGTTTGGGGTGATGGTGCTGTAGAGCAGCTGGGGCACAAGCGGCTGCGGGAGACCCCGCTGCCCCGCGGGAGGCACCCAGGGGCGGCACAGGGCGCGGGGCCGGCCCTGCACAAACATCCCCTTCCCTTTGGCTTCCGCACAAGGCCACCCACCAACCCTCCTCCCGGCCTCGGCCGGGGCCATGTGCTCATGGCGGGGCAGGAACAGCGGTGAAAGGAGCATTTCGGCTGCTCCAGCTCCATCCTGCTGCCTCCCCGCCCTCCCCTGGGGTGGGGGGGTCCCCTCCCGGGACAGGGTCTGGCTGGGCCGTGAAGATGAGGGGAAGAGGCCGAGGGCCAACGCTGCGGGCAGCCGGGATGTGCCACAGCGAGAAGGGCACCAAGCAGGGGCGGGGGGGTGGCCGGTTCCGTGCGCAGGAAGGGGGCACAGCCCCACGCTGGCCACACCAACGGCCACCTAGGGCTTAGGTGGCCAGGGGCAGGTCCAGCCTGGTCACGGCCGCGGGAGCACGGCCCAGGGTGTGGTGGTGGAAACACCGGACCGTGAGGCGCCCGTAAGCCAGAGGCACTGAGCCGCGCTGCGGCCGTACCCCAGCCCCCTCCCCAGGGCCCGGGCACCCCACTGCCCCTGCCCTGCCAGGGCAGCCGCTCTCCCACCACAGGGGAATCCCCATCCCTCCCTGAACCCTGACAACGGACAATTTTTCACCTCAGCAGCAGAACAGGAGAAGGAGGAACATCCTGGCTGGAAACAAAGACCAGAGAGCCGCTGCCAAGGAGGGGACGTGCCACCAGCACCCACAGCCCCGCACAGCAACGGTGGCAGCAGCCACAGGAGGGGCACAAACAGAACAAACCGTTGTGCTTTTTTCTTTTTTTTTTTGGAAAAAGCTAGTAATAAATAATGAGATAAGTTGACACTGCAGTGCAGCCACCACATGCTGGACCCCTCACCCACAAACACCACGGCTGCCCAAAACAACAGCCTGGGGGCGGGGGTAGAACCGAGAGCCGGACTAACAAATCCATCTTCCCGGCAAGCTGCCCTCAGACAGCAGACTCGACAGCAGTCGCCCCGTTCAGCAAGCGCTGCCCCGCCGGCCAGGAGACGGAGAACTGGGCCTGGACCAGCCACCGCATCCGCCTGTTGATGAGGTCTGGCACCGAGAGCGAGCGCAACGCCGGCCCGTCGGTCCTCCCGTTGGCATCCACCTCGTCGTAGCTGCCGTCTTGCTGTGCCCGCACATTGGGATGCAGCCACTTGTAGTAGGTGACTCTCAGTGCCAGCCCCAGCAGGTAGCAGGGCAGGGCGGCGGCAGCGACCGCCGGGACGAGGTACGAGTGCTCATCGGAGGGAAACCGGCACCAGAGCCAGGAGAGGGCCAGCAGCGTGCTGTCCACCAGGATGAAACCGTGATAGATGACGCTGCGGTACAGCGTCCTCCCCTGCGCCACGTTGAACCAGCTGAAGTAGAGGATCACAGCCACCATGGCTCGGTAGAGCTGCTCGGGGCCGGGCGACTCCATGAAGTCCGTGTCCTGCAGGCTGACCCAGAGGAACATGGCCAGCCACACCAGCAGGAAGTGCACGGCCACGCCGTAGGGCCAGAGCAGGGCGAAGAGGGCGATGACAAGGATGCGGGGACAGACGAGGAAGAGGTTCCACAGGAAGTAGACGACAGAGGAGCTCAGGCTCAGCTCATACTTGTCCTGCAAGAAGGAGCGCAGGGACTGGTGGTAGTCCAGCAGAGACCAGGTCACACACAGGAACGCAGTGCAGATCCCCAGACCTGCAAACACCGCAGCGGAGATGCTGAGGGCGGAGCGAGGGGAGCCCAGCCCAGCCCAAACCTCCCCCTGCCCGGCATTGCTAAATCCAGCTTCCCACCAGCTCACAGAGCAGGAGGGGCAGAGCCTCAGCACCCGCTTCTCTCCGCAGCCTCCTGCCCTCCTCGAGGAGGAGGACGGTGCCCGGCCTTGCCCAGGAGATGAGGAAGAAGCCACAGGACGGAGCGGCTCTGCAGAGCCCATCTGCCGGCCAGGGAAGCCCCCAGCCCACTCGGGCAGGAGATGAGCGCTGGTTCCACCCAACCAGCGCACGGCTGGGCTCCCCACGTCCTTGCGGTGACGCTTGCTCCCCACACCGGGATGGGCACCAAGGCAGCTCCTCGGCGGCCTGCGCTCCACCCTCCATGCACATCCACACCATGAGCATCCCCCTGCTCCCCAGCAGGCTCTCTCCTGACCCTCAGCCTCTCCTAGGGCACGCAGGAGAACGACCACAGAGCTCCCTCAGCTTCGGCCCTCCCACCCCGGGCCCAGCGGAGCGCACGGGGCAGGCGAGTGCAGGACAGGGGGCCACCCTCCTGCGTGTCACCTCAGGGGAAGAAGATGTGGGAGGAGAACGACACTGGAGAACCTCAAGCAAAGCCAGAGGAACAAGTGTCCTGCTGGGCCCTGGCCAGCCCAGCTGGTCTGTCCCGTCCAAGCCCACTCTGACCTCAAGCCTGCGCCCCCGCAGCCCCCCCTCCGCATCCCCCAGGCCCCTCACCCTGGGAAGGCTCTGCCTTGTTTGTCCGCAGGATAACGTAGAGGAGCAGGGTGAGCTGCGGGGTGTTCTCCAGGAAGGTCTCGAAGAGGCGCAGCATGCTGATGTCGTGGGAGAGGAAGGCCATGCGGCTCTGCTCCTCCTCCTCCGCCGCCTTGGCCCAGCACACCTTCCAGCCCACCTTCAGAGCGTGGAGGCACCTGCGTGGGGGACACGGCCAGCGGTGAGGGTGCCACAGGGGCAACGCAGCTCACCTCTCGGTCCTCCCGCTGCCCCAATTTACCCTCAAAGCGCTCCCTCCCCCTTCCCAAGCCGAGGCACCGCAGCCTCCATACGATGCCCGGCCTCCGCGTGAAGCTCAGCCGTGAAACCAAGCATCGCCCTCGGCGGAAGCAGCTGGATTATTTCCTTTCCCGGGGACGGAGAAGGCAGGGCAGGGTTACGCCGCTTCCCCAAACAGCCGGGAGAGCCGAAACCCAGCCAAGGTTTTTTTTTGGGGCGTTCACTGCTGAGCTCCGACGCCCAGCCCTGCTCGGTTTGGCCCGCGACAGCACCGGGAGACGGAGCAAAGCCGGAGTTTTGGGACGCGGGTGGGAAACTTCAGCTCCCACCAATGCTTTTCCAACTCGGGGGGTTGGCCAAATCGCGCTGCCCGGGGAGCCCCCTTGGGCATCCCGACCCCCGGGGATGGGGGGGGCCCCCCCCATCCCCGGGGGTCGGGATGCCCAAGGGGGCTCCCCAGGCAGAGCGGTGACTGCAGCAGGGGTTGGGGCGGAGTGGAGGTACCGGTTACCGTACCTGAAGAGGAAGCCGAGCTGGAGGAGGTGGAGGGCGGCGAGCAGCCACCGGGGCAGGGCGGGCCGCAGGGCGGGGGGGTCGGAACGGAGCCAGAGCCAGCTGCAGGCCTGGGTGGCCACCGAAGAGGCGAGCAAGAGCCCCAGGGTCAGCGCGGCCCAGCCGGGCTCCCCTCCCCGCGCGTACCCCGCCGCCACCCACCCGTCGGCGACCACGTCCAGCGCCGCCGCCCCCGCCCCCGCCGCCGCCAGCGCCAGCTGCAGCGGCCCGAACCGCGGCGGGGGCGCCATCGACGGGGCGGGACCGGACGCGGCTCGGTTGGCCACGCCCCACACCGGTGGCCACGCCCCCCACCGGTGGCCGTGCCCCGCGCCGCGGGGGTGAGGCGGGGGTCCCGTCCCGGGATCAGCACCCCGCCGCCGCTGCGGCCCCGCGGGGGCGCCCGGCCCCCAGCGCGACTCACGGGGCGGCTTTGCTGCCAGCCCGGGGGGACAAAGCGCAGCCCGAGAGGTGCGTTTTACCGAATCCCGGGGGGTTTGGGTGGGAAGGGACCGCTAAAGCCCACCCAGTCCAACCCCCCTGCAAGGAGCAGGGACATCTCCAACCAGATCAGGTTGCTCAGAGCCCCGGCCAACCTGGCCTGGAATGGTTCCAGGGATGGGGCATCCACCGCCTCTCTGGGCAACCTGGGCCACTGCTACACCACCCTCAGCATAAAAAAACTTTCCCTATATCCCGTCTATTTTTTCCATAACCTTTCCAATCACTCACCCTGCCACAGGTGCAGAGGCGGCCGCGCGCACGAAGCCCCACAGCACTCAGCCAGTGCCTCCCAGTAACCCCCACCCACCCCAGGAGGCTGCTTCAGACCAAGCCATGGTTTGAAGCCAGCGTGGGAACCGGCAGCTTCGTTATCCTGCGGCAAACAGCGCCTGGTTCCGGCCAGGACAGAGTTCATTCTCACCTGAGCTGGGAGGGCAACCGGAGCTGGTGGCCCCCGTGGCTGGGGGACACAGGGGGATCGGTTACCAGTTAGCCAACAGCTGGGACAGGTCACCCAGAGTGGCCAAAGGGCCGTTCCGTCCCCCGGGACACCACGCTGAGTGGGAGGCTCAAAGGAAGAACCAACGGCAGCTGGCTTTGCTCGTGAGCCAAAGGTAGGGCTGCTGCTCTGCAGGGCCACCAAAACGAGACCTTCCCTCTGGTCTTCCCAGAAGAGAAGCATGTGCCGACATGAGGAACCCGCTGGGCAGCGGACTCCTTGGGAACACGTGGCAGCTCACAGTTCCCGTCCTGTGATGGCTGAGCTCTGGTCACCACACGGTTGCTCACTCACCCTCCCCCTTCCCAGCAGGATGGGGGAGAGAATTGGGAAGAGAAGAAAACTCGTGGGTTGAGATGAAGACAGTTTACTAGAACAGCAAAGGCAAATGACAATAATAACAGAATATAAGGACACTAAAATACACAAAATGAACAACACCCGATTTCTCACCACCCGATGTCCCAATGACTGACACAGCCCGTCCCGAGCAGCGATCATGGAAACAAAACCGAGCGGCAAGCAAAGGAGCGAAAGCGAGCCAGCGAGGGAGAGGGAACGATGCCAGCAAACGAGGGAGAGAGATGGATGCCAGGAAGGCAGACACCCACCCCGGCCAGCCCCCCCTTACATACTGAGCATGGCGTTTCTGGCACGGAACACTCTCTCTGGCCAGTTTGGGTCAATTATTCTGGCTGTATCCCTCCCAGCTCCCTGCACCTGCACATCAGCGAGACCTGGAAAGCCGGACAGTGTCCTTGGTCTCATTCACAACAGCTCATAACATCAGGGTGTTTATCAGCATTCTTCACACACGAAATCCAAAACACAGCAGCTACTGAGAGGAAAATTAACCCCATCCCTGCCGAAACCAGGACACATCCACAGCAAGCTGAAATCCGCGGGGAAGCCTGGTCTTCATCTGATTTGGGAGGCTACCTCAGACATCACAGCAGAAGGAGACAGGCTCCCTGACGCAGATCGGTCTGGCACAAAAAGACTTTGTAGCAGTCACTGCCCTTCCTGATACACATCAAGCTTTTTCAGAAGATTTCAAACCAACATCACAGAGCTTTTACTAAAAGCCACTCATCTTGTCTTTCTTTCCGAGTAAGTTCTCAGCACCAGAAGCATTCACAAGCGGTGACTCGTGTGCATCGTGAACCTGCGCTCTCTTCGTTTGCTCCTGCTCTGTTACTACAGCCCTCGCTGGGGCCTCAGAAGTCCTAAGAGCGAGCAGAAAATTAAAAGCCAGACACTGATGACGGCAGAGGCAGAGCTGCTGGTTTTAACACACTCGTCGTATTTTGTAAAATCAACTTCCCTGATGGCGCAAACATGGTCAACGCGGCAGGCCTCCTCGCAAGGCGTGAGGTCGTATCGGACGGAGTTAAACTCATGGTACTGCTGCAGGTAGCGTGGATCCTCCGATATCCGCTCCAGCACCGTCTGCATGGAGCGTGCAGAGCCATCACGGACTTGGAAGGCTTCTGTCAGCCTGTACTCTTCCTCCCACGCCGGGAACTCTTCCTCCCACGTTGAGGCCATCATGTTGGCACGAGTTAGGTTCAAGTAGTAAGTCACCATATCCTGCAGGGAGAGAAAACCAGAACGAGGACAGCTCAGGAAAGGATCGGCCCTTGAGCGAAACACTGGCCAGGATGCGATCAGCCCCTTCTCCCAGACGCCGGCGTGCAGCACATCCATTACAAACAAATCAATTTAGTGAGCAGGGGGACTCAAATAATTTTCTAGACGGTTAAAAGCTTTTGGAGGCGGTTTGACAAGTCTGTCAGTGCCCAGAGAGAAGTTTTGCAATCCACGTTACCTGGGTAGCAAGTCAAGCGTCAAAGACCAGCTAAAGACAGGAAGAGCGCGACAAAGCCTGTCCTGCCCTGCCCTGGGGAACTCATGGCAGCAGAAGACCCGGGCCAGCTGACGGCCTTGCCTTTACCCAGCGATGCTCTCAGTAAATCTCAGTGCTAGCCACGAGGCTGAAACATCTTGGCTGAGGTCCTCTCCCACACAGCCGCTCGGCTCCTGTAGTCCTGCCTGTCGAAACTCCACGGAGGATTAACTCAGGAGCACTCCTCTAAACCCGCAGTGTGCGCACACGGGCATCCCCTACCAGCACTTGAAGAGCGTCTGGATCATAGTCGATCACCCGAATCCCAGGGTTGTTGGCTCCGTTGTTCACTCCAGGTAACGTCGTTTTCCAGGGAGTCACTGCAGGGGCCAGGAACATGACACTGATGGGAGAACCTTAACAGAAAGGCAAAACAACCCATGAACGGGAGACCCTGGCTTGGATCACGCCCGGGGTTGTGTGGCAGCGAGCAGCTGATCTGCAAACGGCAGCTGTGTCACCAGCCCGCGTCACAACGGCGCACGCACACAGCTCAGCACACCGAACAGCACCGGGACCGAACACGGGGCTGCTGCAGCTGAGAACTGGCTTGTCGAAGGCTCTTGCAGCGAGGTTGCGCAGGAGAACCACGCTCAGCAAAGGAGACCCAGAGCAAAGACTTGTAACTGCTCCCTTACGTCTCGGCTGAGGTCCAAACCCCATCACCGGGGAGCAGGCAAGAAGCTGCAAGGCACTGAGGGAAGCAACAAAATTTGAAGGAAAACAGGAAGGAGGGCTGGAGCTACAGGCTGGGGGTGGGGATCAGAACCCCTGCACTCTGGTTGACCAAGGCATTTTACAAGCCTTTTCTGGCTTGTCAGCTGCGTGCAGCTAACAGCCACCAAAAACTGCCATCGACAGTGATTTTCTGGGGGTTGGAAGAGTGCTTGGGTGGCCAGAACGGTACCTGTGTCACTGTAAAACATCCGAAAGCTGTCCGTGTGATGGTGCCCAAAGAACTGGGCTGCAATCACTCTGTGGTGCTTCTGCACGATTTTCAAGTATCGTTCGTTAAAGCCACTCCGGAACCAGGGCTTGCCTCGTTTCTTCTCGAATAAGCCGGGAGGGATGTGCCCCACGATGTAGACCTAGAAAAGCAAAGAGCCGCACTGACTGCAAAGCCCACGCTTCCCGCAGAGCATCGGCTTGCTGTGGCTGCACAGAGGAGAGAGCAGGCGCAAGAACAGCTTCCAGGCTAGGAAAAGGCCTCTGCAAAAACTGTTTATTTATTTCCTTTAATACCATTTCATCAGCTCTAGAGGCATTGGTCAGTGTTTCTTCCAGCCACTGGAACTGCCCTCCAGGATCTTCCTCACCAGCTGTCTCATCATTCTGGTCATAGTACAGATTGGTGTTGAGGACAACCATTCGGCCCCTCGTCCCTGGGCTGGGCAGCTTCTCACTGTAGAAAGCTCCTGCAAAACGCAAGCAGCGGGGAGAGAACTGGAGGTGTGGTCACGCCGGTTGCTGCGACCCCAGCTTCCTTTGTTTCCTCTCAGCTCCCCTCAGCAGCAGCCACAGCAGAGTCGCGGTCTGGCCAAGGTGCCAGCAGCACTCTGACCGCTCCAGGGTGGGGCTGCGCAGCGACTCTTCCCGCTGCGTACCTCTCGTGCTTACGCCTCTGCAGGCGAAGGCAAAGGGAGACCCTGACCCCTGGGCAGCTCTGGGGAGCGCAGCGCTGGCCTGCACCAGCGGCTTTCCTAAAAGATCTTCCTTCTTCCACGGAAACCCAGCGCTCTACATTCTGTGTAGGGACACTTTCCAGTAACTCAAGGAAAGCAGGAGAGACTAAAGCATAAAGAAATTTATTTTCTTGCAAGCAGGAGAACGCAGTGCCAGAAATCAGCATCACACTGGACATTTACTCTACAAAAAAGGGAAAACTATTGACGGTATTCAGCTAACCACTCCCACCTCCCCAGCGTGCTGACAGCACGAGCCAGCGGTGCTGTGCTGTGGTTGTACAACTCCCACCCCTGTCCTGAGTCACACGGTGCTTGGTGCGAATCCTCTCCTCCTGGGCCGCATCCCAACCTCGGCTGAGCCAGGAATGGACTGCAAAGGTGGTGAACCCGAGCGTTGAGGCACCCCCTTAACACACCCGGCTTCTGCTTTCCCCGTTATTGGAAACGGTGGTAACTGTCAATCATCTCCTGACAACCTAGTGCACCTTGACCTGGGTCGGAGCTGAAAGCGGGGTGGCAGCAGAAGGAACCAGTGGAAAGCACCAGAATTAATTTCACCACCCGAGTCGAGCCAAAATGCAAAAGTACATGGCCAAAGTCAATTATCTCAGATCCTATAAACCCTAAGTGAGACCCAGCGAGCTCTCCTGGAACACAGCAGCTGTGACCAGCATCTCCCCTCAGCTGGGACTCCTCTCAGGCACAGCCTCCTAAAACCACAGGGGTTTAAGGAATGGCTGCTGGCAAAGTTGATAAAAGACCAGGGTGAAGTCCAACTTCTCCAGGCTCAGTTATCGCCCACCGAGGAATGCCGATGCACCGTGACTATTCAAATTGAGAAAGAAGAGGGAACTTTTAACGACAGGCCAGGCTCCTCTATCCACCTCTCTACCTATATATATATACACACACATGTATTTCACTGGATCCAAATATTTCTGTCTGTGTTTGTGTGGTTTGTGTTTAGACAGATATACATACAGATTGATTTAGGAGACCCTGCAGTAAGTTCACGCTGATCTTGTCATTCTCCAATCTGTAATTAAGTCGCTGTTTTAATCATAACATATTCTACTGAATCACTGTTAATCTTAAATTGGTTAACGATTAATTGCTGCTAAATTCAACCTTTGATTTACAAATCTTGAACTGCTGCTACATCGTTACCGTGTGAAATATTTCATCCGCGACACATACCTGCTCTGAAAAGAGGAACGGAAGCATCGTTCAGCCAGGGACGCCACAGTTCGGCTGTTCGGTTGTAGATCTTGTGCTCTTTCCCTGGAAACTGATTCTTGGGGTGGAAGTCATGATTGCCCATTGCCGCGTAGACTTTAGTGTCTAGAGACAGAGAAAAGGAGGCACAGAGGAATCCACACTTGATTCAGAGTTCCTCAGCACCAACGCTGCCCGAGCCACTCGCGGGCTTGGAGAGAACAGCCCAGCTTGAGAGCTTTGGAGAAGCGAAGATCCGCGCCACAGCCGCGCGGTTGCGTTGACGGGGGGTACAACACCGCAAAGACCACCCCTCCTTGGGACAAGCCACCCCAGAGCCACGGCTTTACAGATCAATCTGGGAGCTTTCACCGTCAGTAACGCTCCTGGCCCCACTGCTGACGTGGATTAAGCGTGAAGAAATTTTGCAGCCTCTTCTGTCTTAATGACTAATTAGAGAAACGCTTATTTTCCTCTCTTCTGAGTTAAGCTGAAATAATGAGTGCGCGTAAGACGCCTCAGTTCAGACACGCCTCTTGCCATACGGCAACTAGGAAGGAGACAAACAAGTCCTAACAACCACAGCCCTGCTGTGCCTTTCCCCTTCCCAATTTTGTCATTTCTTCACCCTGGTAAACTCTTCCCGTGAGACTCCTCTCCCCTTTCATCCCCTCAAATCCTACCTGGAAATGTCTCTTTTATCAGAGAAGTCAGATTTTCTATTATGTGCAGAACCTTTTCTTCTCCAAGCTTCTCATTGGGGACGTGGGGAGTATCATCCCTAGGAAAATAAAATCAGCACAGTCACTGTTTGTGACTAACAGGGCACACGCTTGAAGTGACAAGGCAGAGAAACTGGCTTCCCTCTCTCTGTCTCCTAGGAAAAAAAAAAAAAAAGAAAGGTGAAGCTGAAGCTTTTTTGGGGTAGGAAGCAGCAGTACCTTGAAAAACCCACACAAGCATAAGTGGAGGCTCACTCTGCCTCGCTGCATTTAACAGACACTAAAGCTGACCGGAAATATTGCAAGGAACAGCACTTTGTAATCTCAGGTCAACATCTGATAGGCAATAGTGAAGCAAAGCTGTTTGCACAGCAGAAGAACAACTCTCATTAAAATAAAACAAAGGAATGCCTCCAGTGAGGCAGTGATCACCGAGGTCTGCCCCCAAAAGTGCGGCAGACACACTTCTGCGTTTTCACTCATACGCTTACGGCATTTCTAGATGATGCTGGGCTGTCAATAAGCCCACGGAAGAAGATCAAAATTCAAAATTATGTCAAACAACTGGGGAAAATAGTTTAAAGGAAAAAGAAAAGTCAATGTAAAGTTATAAGGACTACTTCTAAGTAGAAATAGAGACAGAAAATGAAAACGTGCAGGCAGGCAACAGCACTGCAAACTAGGACTGGAGGTTACAGCAGATTACAGGTTAATTTTGCAGTTAGAAGAAAAGCAGATATCACAAGAGGACACAAACACTTACAATAATCATGCAAAATAAAGCTTTTAACGTCTGTAAGTGCCATTCAGGCCTCCTGTGGACAGGGTGCCCACTTCTGGAGACCAGAATTGGAGAAAACATGTTCCACTTGGGGAGGTTCTTCACACTTCTAAAGCTCCTTTTTGAGACAAGTCTCCCAGGCGCCTCTCTACAGTTCAAAGCGATGCCGCAGGTCTGGTTTGCAACGCTCTCCTCCTGCCTCCAACGGGCAGGACTTGGTGCACCAACAGAAAGAGCACGTCCCACTCCCCCGAGCATTTCAGGTACTCGGGGTTTGTGTGGAGTCAGCCAGGGCTGGCAACAATTAAAAAGGAAAGGAAGGACGGTGAATTGCGATCCTTTCCTTACCTCACTCTGTCTCACCGCTGGGGCTTGTTGGGAGTTTCTTGCCGGTGCTGAGAGGCCTCGTCGCGGTTATGCTCTCCCCCCAGCCTCCGTTTTCCATTATACGGCACATCCACGTCTCACCTCTCCGAAACGGTAACCATCTGAAGAGCCCTGGCTCTCCCCAGGCTCCTTACGCCCCGGCTGCCCCCTCTCCCCTCCAAACCCTGCCGACCCTCAGAGCGGGCAGCATCGCGCCGCAGCCCGAGAGCAGCCGGAACACCCCGCTGTCAGTTCCCGGGACGCTCGGCGTTTGGGAAAAGCTCTCTACAGAGGCAGACACCGTCCCCCGGCCCCCAGCGCCGCAGCGGGAGGACGGGGCAGGAGAGCCCCGCCAGCCAGCCGGTCCGGAGCCCGCCCGCCGCTGCGGAGGGGCGGCTGGGCAGCGGATCCCCTCCCGGGCCCCAGGCCCATCCTCACCCGGTCCAGAGGACGAAGTCCGGTCGCGGCAGGCGGCTCCTCATGGCGCGGAGAGCGGAGGCGAGCAGGGGCCAGGGCGCGTCGCAGAGGTAACTGCCCCAGGGCCCGGCGGCGGGCCCGGCCCGGGAGCCGCCCGAGGGGCACCCCTGCCCCGCACCCACCGCCGCCTCGTAGTCGGGGTCCCAGTGCAGGTCGGTGATGTGCCAGAAGCGCCCTGCGCCCGCCGGGAGAGGGGCCGAGGCTCAGCGGGGCGGGGGGCGCGCAGCTGCCGCCGGGCACCGCTCGGGGTCCCCCCCGCCCGGCCGGGGAGCGGGGCGCGCTGCCTCCCCTTACCTGTCAGAGCCGCGGCCAGCGGGCAGAGCAGGAGGAGCGCGACGGGCTGCATCTCGGGCACCGGCTGCGCTGCCCAGCCCTGCCCGGCACGGCCCAGCCCAGCCCAGCTCCGCCTCCCCGACAGCCTCCCTCCGCCCAGCGCAGCCGGGCAGCGCCCGCACTCAAAATGGCGCCGGCCGCCTCGCCGCCCCCTTCCCCTCTCCTCCCCCCCCATTGGTCGGAGGTGGAAGACGGAAGGCAGCGATTGGCTGCCGGCCGGCGGAGC
>JAAGAY010143043.1:5887-81250 GCA_011801015.1 Ardeotis arabs | reverse complement strand
GCAACCTGATCTAGTGGGGGATGTCCCTGTTCCTTGCAGGGGGGTTGGACTAGATGACCTTTGAAGGTCCCTTCCAACCCTAACCATTCTATGATTCTATGATTCTATGATTGATGCCTGGAGCTCAATAGCAAGCAGATATACTGAAGTTCATCCTGTAGCAAGAGAAGTGCAGCTCCAGGGGTGAGGCTGGGTTTGGAGTTCTTCATGCTGGTAGACTCAGTATTTATACCCTCATTTTAGTGGCCAAGTATCTTATTGTACCCCTGATTCATTCCCAGGTTGTGGGATGTTTCATGAAGTGCAGATGAATGTATACCGTCCATAGTTGTCATGCCATTTCTTGGAATAGCTGTCATAGTTTGTATCTCTGAGTTTTAAAGGGAGTGATTTGTGTTCAAGCCGTCTACTGTCAGCATCAGGAGGCTGTTTTACTCTGCATACTGGTGTCAACAGATCTTAAGTTAATCTGGAAGTCAGAGGACCTGTTGGCTTGGCTCTCATATCATATGAGCCCTTCCACTGTGTGAAGGTCAGCTCTCAAAAGGATTAAAAGAAAAAGTTGATTTAAAATATATACATATATAAATAAATCTACCCCTTCACCCTCAAAATAAGATAACCTTTATCACTATATTTCTAGTTCCCTACTGAAACAAAGTTGCTCACTTTGGGACTTGGGTATACTCTGAATATTGTCAGGAAAATCTATCCAGTTTTTAGTTCTATTGACTATTTCAGTATAACCTATTCCTACTCTACCAAGTTTAAGAAAGCTTGCTTTTTTGATTTCTGTATTAACTCATAGAGTGGCTGGACATGGGAACATCCACTACTCCTAAAAATCTTTATGGAGTACAACTTGCATTCAAAGAGCAACGAAAACCTTACTATAGTAAATTAAATACTATATTTACATAGATCTTCCCTGTATAGTAGAGGGATAGTTTGTTTTCATTATATTACAGGTATATAATTTTGCATTCAAGATTTCTGTGTATGTAAGCTCTTTGTGCATGTTACATGTTCCTGTATATGTTTGATCTGCAGAGGTTATGCTGAGAGACTACACTTAGGAAATCTTTCACTGGTTTGTCAGCTAGGGTAATGGCAATGGGAGGAAAACTCTAACAGGCAGGAGGATGGATGTTAATCATCATTGTCAATAGTCCTCTGTGGGTGCACACGCACTCACATAGCTCTCTTGAGTGGATTTGAGAAGTCCTAAGGTGCTCTTCAGAAACCAAACAATGGCTTTCAGTTCAGCCAGTGTGTCTGTTCCAGCAGATGTGACTGCAAGGCTGAGTGTTCAAAACATGGTTATTCCAGTCTGTATGGCCAACAGATGTTGTGGAATGGGTTGTTAAGGTTGTTCTTCAGGGAGCAATTGAAGATGTGTTAGAGCCTGGATAAAATATTCAGATTCTCGTGACAGGAGGTAATAATGCAATAAAAATGCAGGCAAAAATTCCCTCTACAACAAACTGGAACTAGGTTAACTTATGTCTGCTATATCATGAGTCATCGTAGGTGCATGCCTTGTTTCCAGATCTGGTGTTTTTGGACTAGTATAGACATAGGATCATAGAATAGTTTGGGTTGGAAAGGACCTTCAGAGGTCATCTAGTACAACCCCCCTGCAAGGAGCAGGGACATCCCCCACTAGATCAGGGTGCTCAGAGCCTCATTCAACCTGGCCTTGAATGTTTCCAGGGATGGAGCCTCTACCACCTCTCTGGGCAACCTGTTCCAGTGTTAAACCACCCTCAGTGTAAAAACTTTTCCTGATGTCTAGTCTGAATCTACCTCCTATTTTAAAACCATTAACCCTTGTCCAGCACAACAGGTGCTGCTGAGGAGTTTCTCCCCGTCTTTCTTATAAGCCCCCTTTAGGTACTGGAAAGCCACTGGTCTCCCCAGAGCCTCCTCTTCTCCAGACTGAACAGCCCCAACTCTCTCAGCCTGTCCTCACAGGAGAGGTGCTCCAGCCCTCTGATCATCCCCATGGCTCTCCTCTGGACTTGCTCCTACAAAAGTTTTAGAAGATAAGAGGTTGTGAATTTCTATTTAAATATAGAGTGGTCAATAGCTGCAATTTTTTTTTCTTTGAATGTGAGAATAATTGGAGCAGTAGTAAAAATGATTTCATGGCTCTTGCATGGAACAAGTTTTCCTTGTTTGTTTTTAGAGTACGTAAGTTCCTTGGCGTTAATTAGAGGGAGAATGATTCCTGCTTGAGGCTTTGGGTCAGGTGTGATGCTTTTCAAAATATAAAGGTGATGAACTTTCCTTCCTGCTTTTTACATATCCTTTAAGAAAAGCTGCAGAATTACACTAAGTTGCGGGTTGTGTTTTTTTTTTTCTCCTTGTATGTCCTATGTCCCTGTCAATATTTCCAAGGTCATATGTTCCACCTTCAGAAGTAGGAGGATGCCTGAAGTTCAGAAAAACATCACAGAGCAGCTGAAGGTCAAGAAAAAGAGATAAGAGGAGTTGTGTGAGAAGATGGTCATAAATATCAGAGCAGTAATCAGGTCTGATTTATTTATTTAACACTCTGAGCCACCCAACACTTTCCTCATCTAAATCTAGGGCTATAAGAAGCTACTTATTACTGTACTTCAAAAACTGTTTTGTTAGCAACATATGGCATCAAATCATGTATGCCTTACTAAAGCTCAAGAAATGCTTGTAACTCTCTTCTGCTGACCTCATAGGTAGTGCCACCTGGCACTCCTGCCTGTGGAGAATACAGAATGAGGACTCAAGGAAATGTTCTTTAATTATAATTCTTGCTTAATTATAGTGAGAAAAAGTTAAGAGGAAATAAACTGTTCTCTGTAATGTGTTGTTCCTGAGGAAGTATATTACGTTTATTTGAAGTAAGAGTTAGCAACTAGCTGACAAGAGAGTGAGAACTTTTTTGACTCCTTTTACTCTTTTATGTCTTTCTGTCCCTTAAAATCTGTTCTTCTAGGTCTGTTTTGAATCCTGATCCCTGCTGTTCTGGACAAAGACTCGTATGCGGTACATTAATTCTGTTTTATTTAGTAAGCTGCAGTAAATCAATGAAAGGCCTCATTGTTAATACAGTCTAGCCTTCATAGTTATAAGAAATATGTCAAATCTGTTTAGGCAGTCTCTGAGTTCCACTGACTGGTAGAAGGCATGGATGGGGTAGAGGAGGAAAAGTTATACACTCATGCATTTCTCTTAATTTTTTTGAGCACTGAAAATAGCTCCCAGCTCTTCCAAAAATGTGCAAGCATTATCAGTGGATCAAGCTGAAATATTTATCTATCTTAATCTGAGCATATTGAGGGGCTGGAGGTGGGGGGTGTGTGATTTTGCTGAGGGAAAAGACTGAGAAAAAAAGAATTATTCCTATGGAGACTGTCTACGGGTAGCTCCTTACCGTTTCTTTAGTTAAAAGCCAACTCCATTCTTTCCCTGTTGTCAGCTTCTTTGTGTGGTTACTTTGAAGATACTTATGATGGTAAGGGTGAGTTTCCTCTGAGGTCAGTCTAAATCTTGTAGTGTAGTATAATACAGCGCTTCCTGAGTAGCTTTATATATTTATGCAGCTCATCACAGTTTTCTGCAGAGATAACACATGAGGTCATGGAAGCAATTCGATGTTGTAAGCATATCATTACTCTAAGCTAATAAACTTTGCCTCCTGGCAAAGCTAATTGCCTTAGATAAAGCAATGAACTGATGAGACTTCATGGTCTCTGGTGCCTAAGCAAGTCTGGTCACTGTTAATGCTTGTATCTGTATTTCTAGTGTAGTGCAGTTAATACAGGAACAGCATCTGTGCAGGACACTTAATACCTAGCATTCTCTTGGTCTAAGCTGAATAAATACACTTGAGTACTGAAATGAAAAGCTTACAGCTCTCTTGTCAAGAGAGTGTTTTCTTTTCTACCTGCTGGTGTTTCCTAAAGATGCCTGGTTTTCTTGCTCACCGTGGTTCCAAAATCTAAGGTGAGAAATGTCTGAACCTACAGAATATATTGAGGAGCTCTACAGCTTAGAGAGGTTATTTATCTGTATCTATAAATTTATTTAAATGTGCAGAAGCCCTTTGGAGGTCAAAATTATTCCAGAGTTGCTGATTTGTTTGATAACTGAAGACAATGTACCTTCAGTGCTGGGGTTTGCTATAAAATAGGTTAATTCATTTGCACTATTAGGAGCAAATATTTAGTCGTGTACTGGTTCCTGTTGTCATGCAACAGCAGGAAAATGACATTTTTGTTTTCCTAGGCCTTTTTAGATGGGTGCACTGAGAGTGCTGCTGTCTTATCTTGCACTGGCTCACTTGCTCTGATAGCTAGAGATGTTTAGTGGTATCTAGTTTGTAGTTAGGCTTTTCCTTAAGAGAACTTCACCGGCTCCAGTGCCAACTGCAGTTTAGGAAGGATGCTCTGTTGTCAGCTCCTCTCGTATCTTGTGCTGTTCTCTGATGACATATATGATTCTAGTTAGTGTAGCATCTGTACAAAATGTCTGACTTGCTTCCTTCAGTGCTCGTAATTTCTGTGACTTCTTCATAGTGTTTCCTTTTGTTGAAAATGACTAAAGAACATTTTGATTTTTTTTGTCCTGTTATTTTCTGTAGGATGAGTGAATAGAGTCTCCTTTTCCAATGCATTCATCAGTCATACAAATGTGTTGTCAAGTAAATTCCAGAATTCTTTGATCTGGCAAACAGGAAAGACCAAATCTTTGTCCCTGACCAGCATTTTAATCTATTCTGCTATCTGAACTGAATATCATACCTCAGGTGCAACAGTCAAACTGTGACAGCAATAACAATATTCATGTTATGTTTTTTCCCATGCCCACATAGCCTGCTATATATATATATTTTTTTTTTTTTTTTTTGCGAGTTGTAATGGTCAGAAATAAATGCAATTCATATTGCATCACCAAACGTCATCTGGTTCTCCTTTATTCACTATTTTATTGATGAACTTATAGAGCTATTATAGACTAACCAGGCACAATTATCCTTGTTAGAGGTTGGTGTTGGTTACATCCCATGTTACTGCAACCTAAGTATGCTAGTGTAAAAGTTGCAAAAGGTATTGGTATGACAGACACAGAACCTGATATTTTGGAAGGAGGTATTTATCTTCTAGGAAGGTCAGTCTGAGAGGAAGATACTTAGGTACAAGAACTTAGAGGTTACTTTAAAAAAAAAAATACATATTTTCAGGAATTACTTGTGTCACTTTCTTTTCTACTTCTAATTACAACTATTCCGTTCTGTAATTTATGACACTTGTTAACTCAGTTTTTGCTCTCCTGGCTACTTGCTGAATGGCATTTAAGTACAAGTTCTTACTAATCAGGCTTGTGTTCTCTAATGGAGAAAAAAGAATAATATGTTTCTTGATTTTTTTTTAGAGCTGATATGTCCTCATGATCCATTAAAGAGGATCTAGAAAGATATTAACAGTGGAAGAGTTCCATCCACTATTTGCTGTGATATTTAGATTATTTCAATTTATATAATAGGGCAAAATTAATTTCCTTACTCTGACATTTGTAGTTTCACAGGGAAGAAATATTAATGAATCTTCATGGATGTTTTTTTTTCTCTCTGTGCTTCATACAGTGCAGAAAACAGTGCTTTTTTAAAAGCTGCCTGCATATATTAGATTTATCTCTTTCCTATTAAATGCATGATTTCTAGCAACCTCTTAGCAGTAAAGTTTTTTTTTTGTTAGTTTTTTAAACAAGGAGAGTAGGAAGTCTTACTTTTCAGCTCATTATTACATTCATTTAAAGCAATTCACCATTAATTATATGCCAAATAAAAAACTATCAGTCAGCACCTCTAGCACTGACATTCAAATATTCTGAAACCAAACCGGAGGACTGCATATGGGTAGTGTTCTTAAAAACACATTTTATTTGAATATTCTGTCATATTTCTGTGTTCTGAGCACTTAAAGAATATCAAGGCTGCTATTTCTTTGTGTGTCTTTGTGTGATATTGTGGTGGCTTAGCCCTAGTCACCACAGTTTCTCACTCACCCTCTCCCTCCCCAGCAGGATGCGAGAGAGAAATGGGAAGAAAGGCAAACTCGTGGGCTGAGATGAAGGCAGTTTACTAGAATAGCAAAGGAAAAAGCAATAGTACCAAAATATAAGAATACTAAAATATACAAAATGAACAATGCATGACTTCTCACCACACGATATCTCAGAGACTGATACAGCCTGTCCTGAGCAGTGATCATGGAAGCAAAACTGAGCAGCAAGCAAAGGAGTAAAAGGGGAGCCAACAAGGTAGAGACTGATGCCAGCAAGTGATTCTCCCCTGTCAGGCAACCCCGACATATACTGAGCATGACATTTATGGCATGGAATACTCTCTTTGGCCAGTTTGGTTCAATTACTCTGGTTGTATCACTCCCAGCTCCCTGCACCTGCACATTAGCAAGACCTGGAAAGCCGGACAGTGTCTTTGGTCTCATTAACAACAACTCGTATCATCAATGCGTTTATCAACATTCTTCACATACGAAATCCAAAACACACCGGCTACTGAGAAGAAAATTAACTCCATTCCTGCCAAAACCAGGACAGATATCTTTTGAAGAAAAGCATTTTAAGACCTTGGAATACTACTGAAATTAGCACTGTGAGGAGAGAGGAACCAACAGCCTCTGGAGCTGTGCATGCAGAGCTCTGATCTTACTCTGTCATGAAGAGTCCCAGCTAAGTTTTAAATTTCTTTCCTCCACGTCTTCTTGCTAGTCATTTAGCAGGTCACTAGGATCTTTACCTTTGCTCCACATTTTTTCTTACTGCTTGTTTGTCTTTGAGGGACTAGACTGAACTTTATCCTTCTCCCTCAAAGTACTGTCGAGCACTTCTCCGTTCCTTCTCTCTTGTGATGTTTTGAATTTGACCTTCTAGCTTCTGTGTAGATGGGAAATAGCTTTGTAGACTGTTGTTTCCGAACTACTTTAGTAGACCTTCATATGTTTTTGTGAACATTTGTAGAAACAGCTTGTATGCGAGGCAGACTGGCTGTCCCTGAGCAGCTGGGTATTTATGACCCATTAACATGTGCTGAGTTTTGAGACTTTCTCAAATGATGATACAGAGCTTGAGTACTGATCATGAGGGAGGTGTTTGCTGCCTTGCTGCTTAGCATTTCAACGCAATGTTTTATGCTTTGATATTGTATTTAGTGATGTGTTGGGAAGTGCTTTGTGCTTGTAGAATCAGGCTCTTTGCTGTGTGTCTTGTGCTGCTATTACACGTAGTATCTCTGGCTGGAAACATTATTGTTCTTTGCATTAGCAGCTTCTCCATCAAAAAAAACCCCCTTGAGACTATGGTGGTTTTTTTTTTTCATATTTCAGAAAGCTAACCAATGATAGGTATGTAACTTAGGATAACTGCATATAATCAGAGCCTTTGACAGCTTGATGTTCTAGTCTGCACTGCTACAAAATAGAGAGGGAGGAAAAAGAGTACGTCATCTGCAGATGAAGAAACTGAAAAGAGGTAGGGTCACTCACATGACTTTTCCAAGGGTAGAAAGCTGATCAATGAAGAGACAATCTAATGCCAACATAGACATTACCTCTTATCTAAGCTGGTAAAGTAAAAATATTGTTTTCTTTGTGACTTGTGCTTTTCTAAACTGTTTACCTTTGACAATTATTCTTCACATTTGAACTCATCTGAAAAGTCACCATGCTTATTTTGCGCTGACCTCTACAGTATCAATTTTTTCTTAAATATTTAGAAGTAGTTTAGGGTTGTGGAGGTGAGCAGTGGAAGCAGTAAAAATGTATTCATGAAATATATTTCTAATTTTAAAAAAGTAGAACTGCATTTGTTTTAAATGACAGATCTGCAGGATCCTGCTTCTTTATTTTACCTGTCAAATTTAGGTGAATTCTTATTTAGCCAGGGTATAACTTCTGGCAGAGAAAACAGACTAGTAGTTGGGAGTTATTTAAATTAGGAGCTGAGAAAGGCAGACAGGTGTTGAGGAGCATTTAGGTCAGACAGACACATTAATAAAACAGAGATGCTTTTCAACCTGGTAAGGAAGAGGACAGGGATACACAGCTGAACTGGAGGAGGAACAGATGGAGATCTTGGAGTTAAAATGTCAGAGCACAAAGGTAAAGTGAGTGTGTCAGAGTAGAAGCTAAAAGAAAATGACTGCCATTGTCTGTATGTCTGTGTGAGACGTCAGAAAGCCAGAAGATATTAACTCCAACCTTACTGAGGAATGGCAGACTGACAGGAGTTGATGGACATCTGGGATTCCTGACTGCTGACTGCATGTAGGACAGATTATGTCATAGATCTGAGGGGGAGCTACTCTGGGCTCTTATAGAACCAGGAAAGGAGATGTATGACAGGCAAACTGGTGTGACCGTGTTTTAACGCTCTCATGTATGGTTATTCTGCTTTATAATGGATGCATTCAAAGAAGCAGGGTTAAGTTTACCCATCTAGCCTGAGGTTTTGTTCCTCTGGAATATTGCAGTGCTGGCTTAATGTTCAGTTAATACAGGATTGCTGTTTTTCAATGGGATTGCAATAAATGCTTTGTGCAGAAAACTATGTGGGAAAGCTAGAGCAAGAGTGCAGGAATACAAGATCTTCTGCTCTTGTGTGGGTAATCTGTTCTGTTACATAATCATGTTGCTGACAGTTCTCTTAATCAGTATTTCATTTTTACAGAGAGCTACTCTACCTCTGCCATGGAGTTTAAGAAAGATGGTTTTTATTGCAAGACTTTTGTTACCCCAGCAGGACGGTGTTTTCCTTTTACTGGATGAATTTGGAAAAAGTAGTTATGGTGAAAGATAACCTAGGGCAGGAGATGTTAATTGTGCACTTAATGGGAGATACTGTCTTATAGATTATTTTTTTTTTTCAGGGGCACTGCATACTCTATAATTCCATATTAGAGAATAATACACAAAGAGTTGATTTATGTTGTTGTTGCATGGGGCATTCTTGCTCCTTGCAGGGAGGTTGGACTGGATGACCTTTGAAGGTCCCTTCCAACCCTAACCATTCTATGATTCTCTAAGTGCTGTTTATAGCAGATTGCAAAACCTTTGCCATAGCAAACACAGTAAATAGGGAAAATAATCTGATTCTTTCAGATGTTTGAGAACTGTATTCTGTTATTTTCCCCTGATACAAGAGGCTGGTGGTTTGTTAGTGCTAATTAACATTCATGTCTTCAACCTTTAAAAACAAACAACAACAAAAACCAAGTCCCAGAATAATATTTGGCTGGAACTATAGATAAGACTGTCCATCGCTGTCTGAGACAGTCTGTATCCTCTTACACATGTGAATAATCTCCAAACACTGTTACTGCACACTGCAGAAAGGCCCTGCTGTGTAATATCACTCCTTGTTTATTTCTCCAGTTGGAAATAAGCTGGTATAGTTCAAGAGTACTCGGTAGCTAAGCTAGCAGCTGTATTTCCAGCATGTTTGTGGCAGAGTTGGGGGAAAGCCTGATATTAAAGAATTGAAGAGCTGTGGAACCAGGGTGATGCTGGTCAGATAGCTATTGCCTGTTGCTTTCTGAAAACTGAGGGGGGAAAATAGGAGTCAGGGGATGTAAGTCACTAAAGTAGCAGGAGATCACTGGAGCAATTACTGGTGTCAGTCTTACAGTGCCCCAGCTTCCTCGTGGTATGTGATAGGGAAGGACAAGAGTAACTCTTTTGGCCATCAGAAGTGCAAATAAAGGTACTGGGGCTCTGAGCAACCTGATCTAGTCAGGGATGTCCCTGCTTCTTGCAGGGGGGTTGGACTAGATGACCTTTGAAAGTCCCTTCCAACTCTAACCATTCTATGATTCTATGATTCTACTGTTTCTTTGGAGGATACATGAAATGCCTTATGGTCCATCTAGCTGGGGGAGAGGAGGTTGAATCTTCACTCCCCATGTATTCTGTGAAACCAACTGAAATACAGTAGTGGAGACAGAGGATGGGGGAGTAGGGAAAAGAAAGCAAGGAGAAGTTATTGTCTATTCCAGGATTATCCATGCCATCTAAGAATAAGTATTCTTGGAATTAAAAGACCATAGGAATTAGCATGAGATTGTGCTGGGCAGTTTGTGATGAGAACCAGGTGCATCTTCAAAGTCTTGTATGTAGGGACAGTGGGTCCTGGAGAGAGGGTTCATGGGAAGCTTTACACAGCAAAGGTAGCATGCAACCATCTCTTCCTAAACACACGGTAATAAGCAGTAAAAAACATAGTAAAATGTCATTATTGAGGCTTGTGTGGTATTTGAGATTATGCTGGTGTCTTACTGGCATGAGTTCTGGACTCTGCTCTAAGGTGATCCTTCCTCCATGTGTCCATGTGAAAATGGGGCAGCTACAGAAGCAGAGTGTAGCATGGTGGATTCTTTCTTACTCTCTGTAATTCAAATAGAGATGAGTGTTGATGGCAAAAAAAAAAAAAAAAAAAAGCAAAACCAGATAACCTTTTATCTTTGCATTATTCATATACACATTAAACCTTAAAGGGTAACTTGCTGAACACATACTCTCCATTTCTGAGTAATGTGTGACTAACGCAACAGCCACAGGCAACTAGGTTGATGCCTCCAGCTATCTATTCAAACAAGAAATGTTACCTTGAAAGGTTTAGGTTTTTAAAATTGTAACTGAAGTATCATTTTCTAAATAGCTTTTCATTTGAACATCAGCAAGAATGTTTGAGATCAAGTGAGATCTTCTTGGATATTAAGTGTATTAATAAGTGATATATTCACTTGGGCATATACTGCTTGAAGGAGAGAGAAGCAGTGGAGCAGAGCTAGACAGGGTGAAGGGTGAGATCAGTTGAAGAGGATTCAGTTCGATAGCTAATAATTAACAATAAAGCGTGGAAGATTTTGCATTTATTTTCATAGCTGGCAGAAAAGAGCACTCTGGGGCCAACAGTGTGAATCATCAGGTATGGGAGTTTGAGAGTGATGAGAGGGTCTCAGCTAGTGAGACTGCAGAGTATATTGAGGTAGGATGGGGCTGCTTGTGTCTTGGCCCTAAGGTCAGACATAGATGTTGTATTCTTACACAAGAAAATGAGGTTGGTGAATCTCTTTGCTCCAAACTTCTTCAGGCTTTAAGAAAATGTTACCTTTATGAAAACTCACCCCTCCTCCCATTTTCTTCCCCCCACCAGCATACTACAAAAAGGACCACTGAGCCAGTGTTTGCAGGGGGACTGCGTTGATGCTACTGGCTGTGTGAGGGCCTTTGACTTTTTCATTTGATATTGGTAGACTATAAGCTTGCAGCATACAGTAATACCAGGTTTCCGATCCTGAGAAGGAAAAGTTTTTTCCCAAATTCGAGACCAGTTAGGCTAGACTGGTGCTGGCTTCTCTCATGGCATGCAGATGAAAGGTTGCACGCAGAACAAGACCAGCAAACAAGAACACTAGAGTGAAGGGACCTTTGAAGAACTGGGCAAGTGACTGTGGTATAGATTGAATTTCATATTGTTATGGTTTCCTTGAGTAAAGTGTGATTTGACTTACAGAGAATCAATAAATCTCTCAAATCTATAGGTAACAAGATGCTCTATACACTAGCTACTCATAGGATGAACAGCATCAAATTATAAAAGTTGTTTTGTCTTTGTCAGGGGACAGCTAGCTAGGTGAGGTGTTTTATTTTGTTTTGACTTCTTGTCTGAAGAAATGAGTCCTTATATACTATTACTGCATCTAGAATAGCTGAACTGGTAGCTTCTCTTTGTAGTTCTATAGAAAAATATAATTAAGTTTTTTTCTAACTATTCTCATTTTTCTTTTCCTGCTGATCTGCAGAGGATTCAGAATTTTTAAATATACTATCAGAAATAATTTTCAGCATTACAACAACAAACATGAATTTTCAAAGATCCATGTGTCTTGCAAGAAATCTTGCAGGAAACTTAACAAAAATAAAATCAGAGCATCAGTTTTTTTTTTTTTCTTGCATTTCCCTTTAATGTTCTTTGTACTTGGTGCATGTCAATGTGTGATACTTAGTATCTGGTTTATCTGTTATTATTCAGAAGTGAGTTATTCACTTGAGGATGTTATGAAAGTTCCTGAGAGGGAGGTTTTTTGAGCAGGCCCTTAAGCAGATCAGTTTTAATTCACATAAATTTTTCAATAGTCCTAGGCAACCCATGCTTGGAAGGAATGCTCTGTGGCAAGTAGCAAAAAATCTGCCAGTAGCAATGCTGTTTCCCCTCTTAAGGCCAGTGTAGGTGAGATAAAAACTCAAAATGGAAGTTCATGATCTTCCTGTTTCAGTGAACAGGAGATGTACAGCTGCCTCTGGCTGTGCTCTGTTTGGACCAGTGTGGTGACTGAAAGGTTGCAATGACGCTCTAGTCCTTGTCCTGTTTTCTATACTTTGCCATGGTGCGTGCTCTGCATCTTCTAATCGAACAGAAGAGAGGAGGAGGAAGGGTGTGAGCAGTGCTGATAAGTGCCTGCAATTACTTTTGCAGGTTAAATCTCATCTGGAATTTGATTAATTTTCCCCTTCTAGTGTAGTGTGCAATGGGGCTTGTTCATAGTGTTATCTTTTCACACTGTTTTTCATTAACATGTTGTATCTGACTCTTAACAACTGGGATGTTTCAATGGCAGATTCCTGAACATATATGGAGAGAGAGGCTATTTCAAATGCAGTGTAGCAAGCATGCAATGAATTTTGAAAGTTTTTTATCAGAAAACTGTTTTTTCAAATGTGTAATATAGTGTTAGGGGGAGGGACTGGTGTTGGGTTTGGTGGTTTTTTGTGTATGGTGGTTTTTTTTCTTTTTTTTTCTTGGACAGACATATATTAGCAGCTTTTTTTTTTTTGTGATATTTGAAGAGATAGGGAACACGTTTATGGTATATAAAGCAGCTTCTAAAATAGCTATCACAACTAACAAGAATAATTTTCCAAGCTAAAATTTTCTTTACTCTTAGGCGAGTATAACCTAACCAAATAAGGGAACTGCAGTGGCTTAATATTTTGATTGAGAGAAGCCTGGTAATATATCCTGTGTTGAATAAATTGGCTGACTGGATTCCACAGGAGAGATATGGAATCAGGATTGGAGTGATTGCCAAAAACTGGCAACTTAAGTTTTGACTTGAATTGGTAGTTAAAGGGAAAAGTCCAGAATATACTTGGGTGGCCTTGGGAGAGGAAAATGCAGGGAAGTCCACAGTGCTCAGAAATGTTGAAATGTGGTTTTGGTAGGTGCCTGAGACTGGAGATACCTGTTTGGTTGTTTAACTGTGCATCACTCTAATACCTGCTCATCAATATCTTGTCCTCTGACCATCAGAAATGCATCACTACAAGTAAAACAAAACTTAATATTTTTATTTTCTGTGTGGATGAAATTCTCACTTGCCGTGAAATTGCATACTGGTGCATAGAATGCAATACTTTCCATTTAAATAACCATGTGTTTGTGCTTGCTGACTTCTGTTGCTGCAGTCATGCTCTTGGGGTTTTATTGTGAGTTACCTATATCATTAGGCTATCATCTTGTGGTGTGTGGCCTTCAGTGTATATATTCTCTCTATGTTTCTGGATAGTGAAAAGAAACAACCTAGAGCCACAACACAGCAGTTGCTGAGGGATGCTGGCTGTTAACTAAGGTGAGGAGAGAAGACTTTGCCTGTGGGAGAGTGTTGCCCAGTGCTCTACAGAGTGTATTACTTGAGATGGCTTCAGGGAAAAAGGACATTAGTTCTTTGTGGTTTTTTTTATTTTTTTTTTTTTTTTTTTTTCCCCTCTGGGAGGAGGAAGCCCTGAAGCACATTTGCTGCTGCTGTACAGTTTTCTTTCTCAGCTGCTCTGCTGTAAATTAACTGTACTCCTCCTGGACATGAGAAAGCACACTTAATCAACACAAAATGCAAGTTCACTGTTGTTTTCCATAGTGGGAAGGGAAGAGGGAGTTTTTGTCCAAATTCATTCTTTAAAGACAAATCTGGGAGCTGGTATCCTCGGAGATGCTCTGCTGATTTTTTTTTTTTCTTTACTTTGGTTTTTGAAATCTGTGCCTTTCTGTTGATGTTGAATGTACTTTCAAAACTATTTTCTCAATTTTAGCAGCCCCTTACTTCTCAATATTTGACAGATTGTTTAAACTGTTTTGATGCAAGTTTATTTTAGATGTTCCTTAAGTGTAATATAATTCTATAATATTCTACTTGTATATTTGGAGTGTGTTTTCTTGGTTGTGAATCTTTTTACTTCTATTTACTTTATGAGCAATGCTGGCCTTTTGCAACCAGCTCCAGAAGCATGAGAGAACCACAGTGTGAAGGCCGGGTGCTGTATTGTCGGAGACCTCACGTTCAGTTCTGTCTTCAGGCACGAGTCATTCAGACCTTCCACAGATCACTGGCTCCTTGTGATACTTTAGTCTGCAAGTTATTCGGGGCTATTCAGCACTTGGTTTAAGATGGTTTTAATTAATGTTGTTAAATATATAGGTAGTAGCTTTTTCTGCAGGATGCAGCTGGCTCCTTTTGCCTCTCAGCCTCTTGTTTTTTTTTTTTAATCGTGACTGAGGACTTCATCACCCCTGATAGCTGTGTGGTTGCTTGTGGGAAGGCAGTTTTGATGTCAGTGCAGTTTGGAGGAGCGCGTGTGTGTAATTGAGCAGTGTCGCTAACAGGCTTTTACTACTTCCATCAGCAGAGGCTATGGCACATGACTAACAGACTTCCAAGCTGTTGGAGATGTGTTACCTCCTCTGCTGTAGTAGGCCTCTTTGTGTACAGACTTGTTTTTTCAGAGGTACTCACCTCTCATTTTCTGATGGCCCTACTAATGACTTAGTTCATTGCCCTTCATGGACTGTAGTTGATTGTAAGTTTATGCCCAGGTGCTTTGGGATCGGTAGTATGTCTAAAATTGCTAGCCTAGCCAGTCTAAATGCAATTTTAATTTTAGTGGTTGATTATTAAAAGGACTCTTTCATTCTCTGTCTCTTATTTGATACCTCAGCTTTCTGGGGGATTCCATAATATTTTGTTTTAATCAGTAACCACAGATTCTCTGATGGTGCTGTTTGTGAATTATTTGCCATTCTGGGCAACAACAGATGATGATGCTGATTCCTGCGCAGAAGGGCCAGAAAATCAAATTTCTATTTTAATTTATAACAAAAACCTAAATCTGTAAAGCTGTCTGCCATCTGAAATCCTGATGAACTTACTTCACAAGTACTAGCTGAAAATGGTTCCTTGGAGTCTCCCATGGCTTCTGAGCCTCCTTGCAAACCCAGCTGCAGCAGTGCTGGGTCACTGCCAGCCTTATAGCTTACAGATCCCTCAGATGGGTGTTTCTGCTGGCAGCATCACAGAGCTGCTGCTTGCTTCTCTGACTAGTCTCACTTTTTCTCTTTAGTATCTCTGTTTTTCTTGAAGATCTGACAGAAGTAGCTCCCTGCATCTAGGCTCTCAGTCTTTAACCAGTGCCTTGGCTCAGGCTGACCCAAAGCAGCTGGGAGCTGTAGGGTGACATAACTGCTTGGTCAGGAGGCACACATGGGTTGCAGATGGTACTGTTATGGTGCTTGTAACACCTCGCAAACTGTTGTACAAGCAGTTCTTCTGAAGCTGTCAACTTGACCTCATCTAGGGGGTTGTTTAGGTAGCTGGGATCACAACCATAAATGCAGGCCGTCCTCATTGAATGTCAAGATGTCTTCTCGAAAATATGAGAGTGCTAGAGCTTCTAACAGACTACATTCTTGTTTTTTTCTTAGTAGAAATAAAACATACTTTACCCTGGCCTGCTTACACAACAAGTGAACTGTTTTGGCTAAAATTTTCTGTTAAACAAAATAAAAATCAATCTAAGGCAGAAGTCTAGCATGGAAAACTTCAACTTGAATGGTTTGACAAAGCTGCAAGTAACTGAAAGCAGGACTTTATCGTGGAAATGCCTGGCAACTTTAATATTTGGCAGCACTGACAGTCACACCTATTGTAACAACAATATTGTCAAGTGCTTCCCGATTTATTATGTGCCATTGGGATGATGACCTGTTTAGACAAACATTTTAATAAATCACTTTTGGGCAGCTGACACAGATGAACAATACTGTGACATTTTTGAACACTTCTGAACAACAGATTTATGGTGAAACAAGGCTAGCAATTGTGTGGGTAATAGAACAGAAAAAGTACATATTGATGGATTGTGTTCAAACCGCATTTCAGAGTGCCCTTGGGCTCAGCACTCCAACGTATTTTATTTGCTTTGACCTTTGCATAGATCTTAGAAATGTTGACTAACCACCTCATGCTGACAACATCATTAGGTATTTTGGGGAGACTTTTGAGCAAATGCAGAGGTATTCTTGCAGTATTCAAAGTGCCTTAAATGCTGCAGGCTTTCATCGGGTATCAACATGGTGACCTTTGCTTCACGGCTCTGATAGCTAAGAAATTCTCATTATAGATGCTACAGTGTAACTTTGTATAGCTGTGTGCAGTATATTTCAGAGAATGGTAAAATGGTAAAAAGGATTTGCAACAGCTTTTGGAAAGATGGCTAGAAATACTTGCAGTTCTGTAGGCATCCCCTGTGTTCCCTGTGTGGTTGGTAATTGCTTACCTAACATAAATGATGCACCAGAAAGCATAATTAGTCGCCTTCACTGCCTGCAAAAACCTCCTCAGAAGAAGAAACAAGTGGGATAGCTTGTTCTGATGTTATGCCCTGGGTCACAGCTGTGCAAGCCATTTAAGAAGGCTTCTGCAGTTGTAAGGGCGTGGTTTGACATTGACTCCTATCTGGATATTTGACCAGCTCTGTAATTTTTTTAAAAAATATCACCATCTGCATGAAAAGATCTAAGGGTTTTAGACTCTGGTTTTATTTTGAAGTATAATAAAGGATGTTTGGTTGTGGAGCCAAAATCTGCATTCGGTCTGTGAGTGCCACCACAGTTTTGGAACCGCTTACCTTTCGACCACTGAGAGTCCTGTAGTGTCAAAATTTGGTCTGAGGAACTGGCCTGTGGGTTTTGTGTTGCTTGTAGACCCAGAAAGTGCAGTTGAGATTGTGGCCTCAATTCCTAGCACTTCCGTCATAGGCCAGCCTGAGACGTGAGTCAGAGGAGTCTCTTCCTTTTCCCATATTCTGTGTGACTTTATGTGCTGCTGGGGGAGAAAATGGACACAAATGCAGGAGAACTCGAAGTACAGGCTGTGTTTTCCATCTACGAAACCTTTTTTTTTTTTTTTTATTTGAACCTGAACCAGCACCTAAGTAAAGTGCATCCTGTCCCTTACTCACCACTACAAGACCTCTTATGTTACTGCCTTTTGAAACCTGCTAGGCTAGCTCAGATACTCTGAAATAACAAATACAGCTGCAGAACCAACAGACTATTATTTTGATAATACTTTGTCACTTCCCAGTAATTGTTTCGTAGTTCACTGTGCCAGCCAAGGGATGACTGACTTCTTGCCATAAACATTTGTGTTTAAATAATACGCAGCTCTGTCATGACTACAAGAGAGGTCTCTCTGTTATGCTGGGAAGGAAGGAAGAGACTAACCTGGGAGAGCTGTAGGGATTATTTGGGAGATAGATTAAGAATTAAAGGACCTTTTAAGTTAAGATTCCCTTGAATGGATTTGATGCATCTGACAAAAAAACTTGACCTCCCTAACATTTTGGAAGGATATTTACGCATTTGTTATTATTCTCATCTTTGTGTTCTGTTAGATCACTTTTATTTCTGAGAAAGGACAGCTTGGAAAGCAGTCATACCACGCAGATGTGTCTGGGAGCAAGGTGAAACTCTGTTGTCTCATAGATTGACCTGTTATCTTACTCTCCCAGAAACTTCTGGTTTCCTCTCATGCCCTTGGGTTAAATTCCATTTTGAAATAAATTGATGCAATTTGAATAGGTTGTAAACTGTATTCTGTTTTTCTTGATTCTCTGCAGCTGTAAAGCAAGAATGATAGTCTGCTTCCTAATAGCTGTTGTTGGGAGAGCTACAGGAATTTGCAGCTCTGCAAGGGAGTGTATTTCTCCTGCTGATGTCCCCTATAGCAGGGAGGAATACCTCATGGTCCCCTTCAGAAGTCTGAGACAGCCTGGAGGAGGAATATATGGATTTTTGTAGATAAATTTTGCCTTTTTGTGGGCAAAGCAAACTGTATGAATACCAGAAAGCCTAATTAGTTGTCTTCATGCCCTTAAGACCTGCTTAAATGAGAATAAATGGAATCACTTATTTTAGAAACTACCGGTGAAAGAAATATCTTTTGAAGATGCTTGAAAGCACGTTGAGAAATTAATTTATAAAATAGTTTCCTTTTTTTTTTTCTTTTAATGTAAGCAGTCATTAACAGTTGCTGAGACCAAGCTGAAACTCATTTGTTTTGCCTTGTTTCTTCTCTCTCAGAAAACACTTGGCAGAATAGACAGATCTTAAACTCCAACAGACAGGTCAGCAGATTTTTGGCTTTTGGGTGAATTGGCTAGGGGGGAAAAAAAGCAACCAACCAACCAAAAACCCACCACCAACCAGTTTCAGTGGAGGGAGGGGGGAGGTTAGTGCTGTGTTGCAGGAAGCATCTGCAATGATCACTGCTACCAACTCAGATGGAATGGTCTGGCTGTTTAACAGTCATGTCTCAGGAGCTTTTGTGAGCTCAGTATCTTGCAGGCTGCTGCTGTTGATTCTTTAATGTGCAAAGAAGATGGAGGAGTGACACTTCTGCTGTCAGGACTGGCAGTGCTTGAATATTTTGTTCTCTTGTCTCTGAAGCCAAATGGCTGCCAACCTCTACCGTGTCACTGCACAGCTGCTCCACACCTACGGGCAATAGGAAGACTTTTATCCTCTTCCTCATTTTTCTCGTAATAGTAATTTTAGTACCTCCAAGGAGTTACAGATTGATGGCCCTTTACCTCCCTCTTACCCTCACTGATTGCACTTTTGTGCAGCCCTGACCTACAAAGGTCGTCTTAGAGAAGAAAAATGGCCTTTTTTTTCTCTCCGTATTCAGTTCTTGATCTCTGTGAGCAGAGCACTAAATGAAAATCAATGTTACTTGCTGTAATAACACTGATCTTGAATCGGGTTAACAAAGTATTTCTGCTGGACTGGCTTAAAGGTAAGTGACATTGTATCAGAGAACCAAATTGGAAACAGACATTTATGTAGCACCAAGTGAGGGCCCTAAACGACCCTTAATGCTTATCCTGAGTTTTGAGCGCATAATTGAGTTGTAATGGAACTAACCTCTCACTATGAAATAGCGTTTTCAGGGTATTGAAAAACCTTAGCTCTGAGTATGGAGGTTGTAATTGTGTAGATGGGTTTTTTTTTGGATCAAGGTGAAAGAGAAGAGTGGTTGAGTACAGTCACCTGTTACTGGCTGTGGGTTCTCCAAAGCATTGCTTGAGTGAGTCAGTTCTTCTGCAAAGTCAGGGTTATGCAGGAGTGCAGGTGGAGGCTAAGGAATGCTGTGAGAAGATATTGTGACACCCTGGGGACTCTGATTGGGCATAACTTAAAATGTGGTGGACATGTGTAAAGCTGTTAATCTGAAATACGTCTGTGTAAACTGCTTGGCTGACAGGTTCGCTAGCACATATACACCACACTGGAGACAGTGGGAAGCACTGTCATTTTGCAGTTACGCTTTGAGAAACCACATGGTGAGTAGAACTGGAGGAACTATGTTTTAGTCTCTATTTTCAGCAAGAGGGATGTAGGAAATACACATTTCTCAGGGAGAAAAAAAAAAGAGTGGAGGTGGTAAGGAAAGGAATAAAAAGAACTTTGAGAGAGACAGAGAGATAAAAGGTTGACCTTGCCTGGGAAGTCTGGAGCAGGGAAAGGCAATGGGAAGAGACAAGCAAGCAAGTTGTTAGAGCAATGTGGCTGCTTGGCTTTACTGTGAGACCCACCAGATCAAGCAAAGTGAATGAGCTGAGAAGACTTCAGGAGAAAAATTGTAATTTGCCCAGAGAATCCTGGGCTACCATCAGAAGGGACTTGACGCAAGCCCAAATGTAGCTCCAAATGGCCAAAAAAATTAGAGCGGTAATATACAAGGAATGTATTTTCTTTCTTCTTGACCTGTATTTCTCATGTTAACTAAAGAGCAGTCTTAGTTATGGAACTACTGAGTAGAGTCAGCTTGAATAAATACTTGATACCTAACTCAGTAGGGTTTCATTGTAGTACGGCATACCTGGATAGTAGTCAGAATGTATATATAAGCTTATAGATGGAAGAGGTAGCACTTGTCTTGGAGACTCAAGGCAGTTTGGCTTCTCTCCACTCCTCACCTCCCCAGTATGAAGAAACCAAGTGCCACAGTCTGCCATGACTTGGAGTAGCTAATGGGGTCCAAACATTGCGGCCCTGATTCATGCTACATAACGGGCTACTGTGTTTTGTCAATCAAAATGTCTCAGTTTTTTGGGTTTTTTTGTGTGTATAAAAACTTTTTTTTTTTTGAAAAAAAAAATGAGTACAAAGTAGTTAAAAGTTTATTCAAAGAAAATATTTTTTAAATCCTTCAAGAAAAACTGTATGTCTGTCAGAATGAAGGGAGTAAAAGAGGAAAATAAAACTAATTTCTCCAAGCCAATTGTACATTTTCAAGCTCTCAGTCAAGTAATTCTGCATTTTCTATGTTCAAGATTTCTCTTTATCTGACTGGGCTGAAGGTCTTTGAATTTCTTCAGATAAATGGTAATTTGATAAGTATTGTCAAAAACTAGCAGCAGAGCATATTTGACAGTGGAGCTGTTTTATGCTGGAAGCAGATTTGTTTGGAAAATGCAAGTTCATTTAAGCTTACTGTCAGCAGTAAGAGGTTTTTGTAAAGGAGCTTTGTCAGGAAAGTTTCTTCATTCCTGAGTGAAATTTCTTGTCAAAAAGAAGTTCTGTGAAAGAGTTGTTGGTTTTTTTTTTCAGAAAGAAAGAGTCTTCTGGTTATAATATTGGAACAGGAATCTGAAAGATGGGCTGTGTTTCCAATTCTACCACTGACTTTCTCTGTGGTCTTGGACAAATCACAAATGCCTTGTTGTTCATAAAATATCCATAAAATATGAGCAGTTTGACTTGGGGGGCAGTTATTTAAGAGCAATAGACTCATGCTGTTCAGTCCTTTAAAAGTGAGTGATTGACCCTAGGTGTCACATGTGAAGTAGTTAGGAGACAAATTCTTGGACACTTAAAATAAATATATAAGCCCAATTGCCCAATTCTTTGCTTGTTTTCTCACAAAGAAATGTGAACAAATGCTGGTTTGGAGCTAGAATTAGCAATTTGTGAGAAATTCTGGGATCTGGAAAGAGAGGCTGAAGTTGGTAACTAAATGCAAACTTCAAGAAAATTTGGATTGTAGAAGCTCTGAAATGCTACATTTTAATCTCTTACACTGTTACATTCTACTGGAAAAGGCTTGGGCAATAAGAAAGACTGTTTGGGTCCAGCCTAAACATTCTGCCATTTTCCTCTTGCTCTAATGACAGTTCTTGGGGTCTTTTATTAAGTGATAATGTGCGGAGGCAAGTCCAAGAATTCACTCATCAGGAAGCTTCTCAGCTTCAAAAGAATTGAGGATTAGGAGAGCAGAACTGGCTTGTAGTCCCTCAGTTTTTTTTTGCTTGTGGGAAAAGGATAGACGGCCACAGCTCTTCTGAAAGGATAGCTATGACTGAAGTATCAAAAGAACTTGATGTTATTAATGGCCTCCACTGAAAAGCTTTGCTGAATTACAATCTGTTAGCTCTTCACTGCCGAAATGGTGCAATACTGGTCTGGCTGAACGTAAGGAGGCAGGATAATCTAGTATTGTGTTACAGCATGCAAAGAATGGTAGCATCGACACTGGGAGTGACCCAGCTTGGGTGTATTACTTTGCAGAGTTGTGTAGCTTTAACGTTGAAGCATCTTCTGGTGTCAATAGCAATATTACATCGGTCTGTATAAGGACTAGTAAGATTTACAGGGAGGGATCACTGTGATGTTGCAGTTCTAGAGTTGTTTACACTTTACTAGTGCAACTGATGAAGTAAGCAGAAAAGTAAATGTTAATCCAGAGAATTAAACAAACAGACATAGCTTAGTTTGTTTCTTCAGCACTGAAAATGAAGGAGTGGAAAATTTACAAGTTTCACAATGCTAATGCTAACAAGAACTGTAAGTTTCTTTAAATAAAACTCATTGTTCTATAATCTAAATGTGATTATCTTTCCTTTCTCCTATTGGCTGAAGACTTGCTTTCATAATTTTTTTCTAGGAGTTTCTGTTAACTAAGCTCTTCAATTTTGTTTATTTTTTTTTTAAGAGAGTGAGGCTTCAGGCCAGAAATTAGTTGTGGTATCCTGTGCCTGCTTCTAAGGGAGAAACTTATTGCGTGTGGATAGGATGGGCTGGGGTGTCAGCCACCTGAAAGGCTACACCTGCCAGGCCAGAAGTTAGTCCAGTGGGTTACTGCCAAAGTCACAAAGATTTTACTTACCTATTTATTCAGTATGGAACGAGTGGAGACAGCAGTGTGTTGGAGAAATATGCTCTCTTTGTCAAATGGGGAAACAGAAAAGTTTGCTGTCACCTTGAGCCATCATTGTTTGCTGCCACCTTGAGTCATCATTGTTCCTTGGTTCATAGGTAACAAGTGAATTGATATTAGAGTTAAAAAGAAGCATAACCTTACATGGTGGTATAGCCTTTTGACTAGCCAGAAATAGTAACAGTAGTTTTCCATTCAATGTGTTTATCATGCTTACAAAACTGTAAACATCAGAGAAATCACTCCCCACTTATCTTCTCCTCTCTCAGCCTCTAGTGTTGCCATGTAAAGCACTTACCCCCTGGATCCCCTCATTGATCACTTAATTACCAAGAACTAATGAGCAGATATTGAAACATATGAGATTCCATCTGATGCAAGAAAATAATTTTTTGCTCTGAGGGCGGTGAAAATTGTAATAGATTGCCCAGAGAGGTTGTGGGGTCTCTGTGGAGATATTTAAAACCCAACCAGACATGGTCCTGAGCAATCTGCTGTAGATGAGCCTGTTTGAGTAGGGGAGTTGGACTAGATGATTTCAAGAAGGCCCCTCCCAACATCAACAGTTCTGTGATTCTGTCTCTGACTCAACTGCATCCTTCTTGAGATGAAAACTGCATGCAGTACACAAAATGTGGGCGTGCAGAGATGTTACATAGCAGAAGAATAACTTCTTATGTCTTGTTCTCACTGCAGTTTTCTCACCTGCCAATTTTTTTTTTTAGTCTACTCACTTGGTTCTGTGAGCTCCTTTTGTAGTTCTTGCCATCGGCATAGCATGCAACTGCCTGAAAGTGTTCAGTAGCATTCACACTCAGAGGTTTAACTGTTCATTCCCCTCTCCAGGTCTCTGATGAAGATATTGAGTAAAACCAGTCCCAACTCTAATTCCTGAAAGACCCCACTGTTTACTCTTCTTTGTCCTGAGAAGTGATTGTTAGGCTTGAAAGCTTGTCCTTTTCTTCTTATCATTTCAACTGCTTTTTATATGTGAAAGAGCCTTTATTCTCCAGTCCCATGGTATTTTAATTTGGTGTGGAAGCTTACTCCAAGACTTTTGCTCAAAGCTTGGGTACATTACATCTGCAGGATCCCATTTATCTGTGTGCTTACTGACACCCCTGTAGAAGTTCAGCCAGTGGATGAAGCAGGATTGCCTTTTGCAGAAACCACGGTGACTCCTTGACACAGACTCAGTTTCCCTGTGTCCTCACTGGTCTCATTCCTTATTATAGACTGTATATGTCTCTCTGCTGCTGGAAATCACTCTCCAGTTGTTCCCATGATGCCCTTTCGAGCCCTTTTTGTAAATGGGAGTGCATTGGCAGTCCCCTGGCATAGTAGCTCTTTGTGGTTATCACCTACAAACCTTGGCCAGCGGTTCTGCAGTTCCACATTTAAGTTTTCTCAGACCTCTCAAGTGAATGCCATCCGCTCTTGGTGATGTACTAACCTCCAATTTGTCTCAATTTGTCTATTTAGTCTCATAGCTTCTGTGTACTTGCTTTAACCTGATCTAGCTCCTCTGAGCTGTCTGCTGTGATGAATGTATAGGTGTGGGTACTCTCCAGTAGCTCTGCAGTAACAATTGACCAAAAGAGTGCACTGAGCTTCTTGACTGTGGCCTTATCATTCCTGAGTGCCCATTTTATAGCATAGTCATTAAGCAGTCCTACCAGCTTCCTTGCTGCCCTCCTACCTCAGGGTATTTAAGAGACTTTTTACTGTTTAGTCTTGAGTATTTACAAGGCACTTTTCACATTCTTTTTCAGCTGTTTTGTTTTCTATGATATTTCATGGGCTTTTCTGTTCTCCTAGTTTGGACAAACTTTTTTTTTTTTTTGGCATTTTACCTTAATTGGAAATTATGCCCTACAAAAGTCTCGTTTATTGTTATACTCATGGACAATAAGGCTTGTTTCAATCCTGGACCACTCAGAATCAGGCGAGACCTTTTTTGGCATCTCCCCAACATGTACTTTTTGTTATTATTGCCTTTGATTCGAGTAGCAAAAATGCCAGTGCTCGGCATGCCACTTGGATGCAGCATGTCTGTGCTGGCTCTGGAATGAGCAGCTGTCACTGCTGCGGCTGGTTACAAAATGAGCTTGTTATAACAAAATGGCTCAGCGCAGTTATGTTCACAGCATACAATAAAAGAGGAATCCCTAGGAGCTGGGAAGCAGAGAAAATCTGAAAGCAGAGGATTGAGAAGTATTTCAGATTAATTTTGTGTGAGGCCTGGCCATCAAGTTGATATCACACCTGTCTTTCACTCTCCTTGGATTCATGGGCCCAAGTGTGCTAAAAGCACCATCTGGTAAAACTGAAGTTTTCCGCACTTCAACAGGTCAACAGGGATGACTCCGTAAGAAAACTTGGGGTCAGCATATATGAAGAATCATTGTTAAGTGTCCAAATCCTGAATTTTTGAGGAAGCCTTCTGGATTTCATCTACACTGATGAACTCTGACTTCTCCAGTGTAGCAATTGAGAATGTATGAAGCAAAGAGGAAAACCTTGATATTCCATGGAAAGAAGAAATCTAAATTGGTTGAGTCCAGATATATGTGAGAAGAGAGCTGTGATAGACATCAAAGCTATGTTTTAAGCAGAATAGCTGGTGGCCAAATGGAGGCGTTAAGTTAGTCTTCAATATGTTTTTTCTTTTAGTTTCCAGTTGAGTTTTTTATCTCTGCTACATTACTTTACTTTAAAACTTACATATCTGCCACTTAGTGTTCTCTTATGTCTATGCACTGTTTTAAACAGAAACGTTGAGAGTAAACAATACAGATTGACTCCAGAGGCAGACTGGATCAATCTTTCTGGAGAGAGTAATTCAACTGGCACAACTGAAGTAGGCTGACTCCTCCCTCACTAGATACACCAAGATCTAACCTCGCTAGGAGGAGTAAACACTGCTGGATGCTTATCTTGAATGCTTAGTGTCTCAAGGTGTTCTTGAGGAAATGAAGTATCAACCTAAAGAGGAGTTTTGGATCTGGCTCTGACTTTGTGTGGTGGCTAGTGAACTTGGCCCAGATTTGTTGGGCCACTGTTGCTACTTGGTGGCATTTTGTAAACTTCCTCAGTTTCAAAGAACAGTTTTTGAAGAAAACATTGGCTGGATGTGTTGTAGCCCATCCAGGTATTCTTCAGTGTTTGAAGTGTACATGTTTGCCAAGTGTAACTTGTTTTGAAGTAGTGCTTGGTGGCAGCAACTTTGGATGCTGATTGATTAAGTGGTAGCCATCTGGGTCCATCTGAGGTAAATTCCTTCCCAAATTACCTTCTTGAGGAGCTGAGGAATGGGTGGATTCTTCTGGCATCTTTGCCAGGAAAAACTGGCACTTGCAGCTCCTCTTCCAGGTTTTTTTTGTAGCCTGTGAGAGATGAGGAGTCGGGTGGAGAAGCTTAAAAACCTTTTTAGATTCTAAAATCCAGCACGGGTGAGGGGGTAGGGGTTGGTTGGTAGTGGTCTTTTTTTAATCTGCCAGGTGTGCATACATTGCAGAATAAAGCCTGCATTTTTTTCTTGGACATAAAATAGGGGAAACAGCTTTTATCAGGCATTACATCTGTTGGTGCCCCAGGAAACACAGACAGTAACTAATGCCAGCAAGCCCGGAATGTGACAAAATACTGGCCAACTGTGTTTTATCCGATTTGTTTGTTTAACACTGTGGTAGGAGTATCAACTAGCAGAATGACTGTATTCTATCCAAATGAAGAAAAAAAATACAGCAAGCCAATGTCTGCAACCCTCTTTGCTCCTTTGAAGTTGTCTTTGCCTCCTCTGAAGGTGGTATGTCTGTTCAGCATGTAACATTTCACATCCTTATGGCTGTTCCTTACAGCAGGAGGCAGGCATGTTTCTCCCAACGCAGCAAATGGAAAAAACGCTCTAGGTTGGTATGTAACTGCCATTGTGTAACTCCTGGTAGTTTCTGAAGAGCTCAGAAATGGTGACAAAGTTGCTCTAAACTTAAGGCTGTGATCCACTTCACAAAAAAGTGGAATCTCGCATTGCGAATATGCCGCTGGTTGAAAGGAGTCTTTTCCTGCAAATCCTCTGCTTCACTAACACGCATAGGTGGTGTGTGGAGTGGTTAGAGGGAAGGGGACAGACCTTTAATCTCTGCATCTCCAATTACAATGTGCTTGTTTTTCCAGCAAACAGACTTGACGGTGGCTCCTTGCCCACGCTGCAGCAGCACACTCAATGACTTAAGGACCCAGAGTAGTCTGGAGGACATGCGTGGTGGTCTCCAGAACTCATTCTCTAGACATTGGTGCGTGTGTATGAAAAAGTAACAAGATTTTTGTTTCTTCTTTTTAATCAAACTTTTGGAACTAGCTGGTTTTTTTTTTTTAAAAAAAAAGCATTTTTAAGGATGTGGAAATACTACTTGCCATTCAATTGAAACAGTACAGAGAGAATCAGGTTGAGAAATGTGCATTGGGGCAAATAAAGCAGTGGGTACTGACTTAAAACTTCTTATTCTGAAACAATGACGTAAAATTAACTCCCAAATCCCATTAGTTATCCTGTGTTTATGGCAGCTGGGGAAGGTATGGTGTGAAAATTTAATCTTGATTTTTTTTTTTTCATGATATAATAAAATACCTCAGAAGCCTCTTCTGTGTTTGTTAGTCAAACTCAATTTTTAATACTTACTTTTTGCCTGACAGACAAATCCCCTTTATCCCAAGATTTCCCTATCTTCACTTTGCTCTCTGGAATGAATAGAAAACTCTTGTACTTGTTGAATGGTGTATTGTGGTCGATAGCCTCTAGAAAGAGCTTTGGAAAATGAGTATCTTATTCAGAAAAATCTTTATTTGCTATGCTCAATATTACAGTCAGAACTCTTGCTCTTGAAATAGATGTTGTCAACTAATTCTAGAATAACTGATTAACTGTTAAACTTAAAACAAACAAACAAACAAAAAGCCAACCTACCCCTGTGGATCTAGTGGGCCATTAACATGTTTTGTCTTTTTATTTGTTAGGGAGTCGTTACTGATTGGTCATTATCATAAGAGAGTGCAGGAAAACATCAGTCCTTTTTTAGTAAACAGAGAAATATTTTTTTTCCTGACTGAGGGATGGAAGGAATTATTCTGCAAAGCTTACCTTGAAGGCTTAGAGGAGAGCCTGCAAGAGTGACGCAGAGGGGTAAAATAGCTAGCTGTAAGGATTTGGGGATTTCACAGTTCACCATCCTTCATCAGTGATGAAGGAACTGATCTATTTGGGCATTCTAGGAAAAGAAGACACATTTTGTAGACTTTGTATAAGCTCTCTGCTTGATCATTTTCTGTCACTTTTAGCCATATCTTCTCTGTAGAGAGCTCAGCTGACCCACCTTTTTTATTGTTGTGAAAGACAGAGAGATCTAACTGCATCCTCTAGAAAGGTGAAAGTTTGCCTTTTTTCTGTCTAAATATTCCTGTTCTGTGATAGACAAAATCATCTACCTTCTCTCCCATCCTTGCTCAAGGGCTGTTGGAGATGAAGGCAAGCCTACTACCTTCTCTAAACTTTTTTTTTTCTCCACACCTTGCCCCCTTTCCCCACTAGGGTAATGCACAGATGTAATCTTCACTACTGCAAATCCTGTAGTCAGGTTTCTTGCATTTAGGGAAAGTAAATATAAAGGAAATTGATTGAACACAGATATGATATGTGTATCTGTTACCTGCGACAAGTCAGGGTTAGAAAAGCCTAATTATGGACAGCTTTCAGATTGTCTTTCTGCCTCTGTGGCGCATGGCATTTTCCATCCAACTAAGAAAGAGTTACAGCCATGCCCAAGTCTCTTAGCACTGCTAATTTCCTCAGCCTTAAAACACAGAAGCATCCATATAATAAATAAATAAATAAATAAAGTAAAATACAAGAAGAGAACACTAACCAGTAATTACAGACCTGCAAAATAATATGAATGTCACTTGCCAAAGGATGGCCTTGCAGTAGTAGCGTCAGTCTGTTGTTCCTGGGCTGTTCGTCCTCTGCCAGGACAATGCAGGTAGTTTGTTCCTGGCTACCAGTGTTTTCAAAGGTACAATTTTATCAAAAGTATAACTTGTAGTTCATACACTGTACTTCTGGAAAAAGTGTGACCTGCTGCACAGGTATAGACTAACTGTAGAGTGTGTGTACTATGGCTTTTGTGATGGGAATGGAGCTATGTGATCTGCCAAACAGGAATCTTGGGCCACTGACCCTTGGAGCAGTTTACCATTCTCACAGTGGGAGAACTGGAGCATGTGTTTCCAGAAGGAGATGGAACTTCACGTTTTTATGTAGGAGCTGCAGGATGTGACAGCTGCAACGTAGTAGAGAGACATGGCCGCATACTTAAAAATCAGCAATGCAAGCATGAAGGTTTAATGTATATATTGTCAGTATCCCTGTTAAGTGATAGTAAATGAGAGAAAATCACCAACTTGCTGACAGTTTTGTAAGTAACACATACAGCTCGTAAAATCTACCTCTTTGAGCATTCTCTCTGTGTTGCCTGAGAATCTGAATGGCTTTAGGACCAAATAGGCATTCAGACGTTTCACAGCATATTTTAAGATGTGATAATTTAAAACCAGATAAAAATCAATGACTTGTGTAGGAAGGTAAATAGAGCAAAGAAAGACCTTTAGAAAAAATCAGCAGGAAAAAGGCAGTGCTAGCCATCTTTTTAAAATGTATCTGTATATCTGCATGTTTTCTTTCTCAGTTTTTGCAGAGTCCCTTTTACTGTAACAAAACTTCTCCTATGTGAATGGAAAAATCTGGAATTAATGACCATTTAAGCATTCAATTAAATTAAGGCTCTTCTCAAAGAAGAGACTAAATTTTCTGGCATCTGTCATTTGAGGAGGGAAAGTAAAGTATTACATTACTGGAAAGGAGTAATTCTTGATTACTTAGTTGGGTTTTTTTTATTGATTTATCCTTTCTTGATAGAGATTTAATGGTAGTATTCCTTCTTAAGTCATACTGGTGGATATTTAATTGAATTAATTCTCTAGATGGTTTATAGGCATGGACATACATTAATTATGCTCTTTTACTTAAAGGTATTTTAATTGTATGTTGTCAGAACATAACTTAGATCAAAGCCTATAGAAAAAGTATGGTCAGATATGAAGCTTTTGCTTAATGCCAGAAAAAAAAAAGAGGAAAGGCATTGATGGGAAAGATTCAATTTGCTCAGAGCCAAGTTTTGTGTGTACAAGTACTGCTTTCCCTAGTGGCTGCACTAATCTGCTTTTGCCAGAATCATATTTTCATGTTTTATCTTGAAGAGACTACTGACACTGAAAAAACCCATGGAAATTCAGTTTAGATAGCTATTTAGAGCTTGACAAAGTTATTCAGTCTAGATCAGTCTAGAGAATGAAGAACTGTTGCTGACACTCAGCTGTAGCAGGAATCTCATTTATATTACAGACAGGCATTGGCCATGTTTTAGCACAGGTTATTCTGTAAATACTAGTGAGAGGCATGACTTCCATGTCTGGTGGGAGAGAGACCTCAGTCCAGGGGAGAACACCAGCATGTCAACATACTGGATCCGGCTATGAGGTGCACAGTCCTGGACTGGGCTGGGTATCTCTTCTGGTACTCTTCAAGTGCTCTTGAGGGTTTCTTCTGGGCCTCTCCCACAGTGACTGCAGGCCCCCTCCCTTTTGGGGTCAGGTAGCAAACACCTGAGACTGACTCTTTTGGGTTCCCGTGGCACTTAGCCTTTGGCTGTTGCCATCACTGATGCTTGTCCTCTGCTGCTCTGGAAGGCTCTCCGTAGTGCTGTCGGCGAGGGACAGGCTACTGCCTTATTCTGGTAGCCAGGTCTGTCCTGTCCTCATTGCTGCAGGTTCAATCTCATTTCATGTTGGCTTGAAAATGTTCCGTGGGTTTGTGGTTTATTGTGCTGAGGGGAGGTTGGTGGAGCAGGAAAGACAACAGCCAGTCTGGCCTGCATGGTCACAAGAAAAGCAAGAGTTCTGTTAAATGTCATTCTGACCATATATTACATATTTTCAAATGTAAATGTGTTTGGACAATAGGATCCTTTATGGAAAGAGCACGAAAAGTGAGCAAATTGAGAGACAGCTGCTCTTCAGGCACTGTATTTCCTCATGTTCAGTAAGTAGCGACAATGATGTCTGCTCTTTATGGACAAAGCAATGCTCTGAGCAAGGGAGGAAATTCTTAACAGACCTGCAGGTTGTCATAATTTTTTGATGTTAGCTCATACTAAAAGCTTATAATTCTATGCTAGGGAACAATCCCAAACAGTGCTGGCTCACTGAAATTAATCTTCAGGTTTCTATTGGTGATTCATTTGTTATCATGATACTGTCCTCCCACTTCCAATTGGAATGCAGGAGGAATGGCAGGAAAATGGGACATCTCCAGGTTTTCTCGTTAGCAGAGCACATCATGTCAGTTACTGGCCCGAAAGCTCTATCTGGTCCACTCTCACAATGCAGCTAATTAGCTGGAGGCTAGCAATGACTAAAAGTGGGTAGATGGGGTTGATAGGTTTCTCAGGATACAAGTCCACCCTGCTGTGCTGGCTGAGCTTCAAAATGTCTGTGCACAAAGCAGGTATGCCCTGGCTGCCGCTGGGAATTTTTACTGAAGATGGCAGCACTTTCTTGTATTTTTCTGTTGGCACTGTTGGTTTTTTTTTTTTTTTAAGTATAAAAACTAAAAGGCATTTCCTAAATGTGAACAAAACTGTACTTCTTCTCTTTAAAATGGTAGAGCATATGTGTAGGCATCTGAGTGACTCTATTGTTTCCCTTGGAAGAAGAGGTATTGTGCAAGGTCTTGTTTAAAGTACTATTCTGGGAAACTTGCAGCAGAAATAGTCTAGTGACTCTTCTAGTTTTACTTTCTTTTAAAAGAAGAAAAGGAAATCTTGATTCTTTCTCTTCTATATGGCTTTTTCTAAATCCGTCTTGAATGTAGGTAAGGTTGAGATGTTGAGACCTTGCTTTAAAAATTGCAAGTGGAATTTGTGATGGGAATTCTTTTGAAAGAGAATTTTCAGTAGTGTGATGGGTTTTTTTAAATTATTATTTTTTTAAAAAAAATCTGAAGTCAAATTCTTGCAATCCTAAATTACTTTGCTGTAAAGTGGTATTCAACACATCTAGTGTGCTTTTCAATCTATGGCTAGCTCAGGGTTGTCCTTTGAGACAGTCAGATAATGACTGTTATTTATTTTACAGAAGGAGGAAGAGAAAGCTGAACATTAAAGACTTCCTCAAAGTCTTGCAGATAGAGAGTTGTTGTTTGTTTGTTTGTTTTTTAGGCCTCTGCTTCGTAAACAGTCTGTGCAAGATGCTGCTATTTTTCTGTATTGCTTTAATCAAGGACAGCTCTACTATTTTAAGACATAACAGAACTTTTTAGAATATGATAAATTATAGAAGATGAGAAAAACAGCCATTCAACATCTGAGTGATTTCTCTGTTGTTGTATGCTCAATATAAAGTACTTCTGACAAATCCTCTGTATCTTTGGCATGAGGAGTAAGGCCTAAAGTTTAGTCTGCAGTCCTATCAGCTGTAGTGGGCAGTACTTGGTCACCACTGGCTTTGTGAGCCAGTCCTGCAGCAGGCAGCTGGAATACACTTCATCTTTCCAATTGCAAAAGAATAGAAAGTTAATGAGTGAGTATCTGGGTATTTTTTTTGCATGCAATTGGAAATCAAATAACTTTTGGAGCTCTAGCTTTTGAGTTTTTTTCAGCCTCTGTTTGGGTTTTTCCAGCTACCTCTCAATTTTCCTGCCAACACTTTTTGTTCAGGCAGGTGTTGTGGACTGTAGTCATTTCACTGACACAGGGGAAGCCTGGCCAGAGCAGCTGCATGTTTGCATGGTGTTGTTATAGACCTACTCTCTTTTGCTCTGTTGCAAAAACTTCAGATTTCCCTGACAGAAATCTGTGTGATAGTCTCACAGTCTAAAAACAGATGATCTGTCTAGTGCTTTGCTATCTTTGCTCATTCAAAACTATATGTTGTCAAATCTGAATTTGCAATTTAATCCTGTTGCTTATACCATGGATATAACCATTTGGGTACAGGCAATTCTTACTATAAGAATTATAATAATTCTTATAATTCTTATTATATTTTAATTCTTAAATACAGAAAATTCTCTTGCTCTTTGAAGCAGCCATTGATGAACATGAAAAGCATTACTATGTTGTCCAGCAAAGAAAGTTGTCATCTGTTCCTGAGTAGTAAGAAATTGTCTTTAAAACCATCTTCATACTCACTCTTCTCTTCCTTACAGATCTAAGGCATAAATATCTTGTGTCTCTTACAGTTAAAAAACTAAAATAAAAAATGCTCACAGAAGATCTTTCATTGACAAAAGTGGGATCTACTGTATTAATTGCACGACATATCTTTAAGATGAACATATAGAAGAGTTCAGTATTAGCTCAGTATTGCATGGTTATATCACTAAATGGATACGGGAGGACCATGCATACATGGTCTCTTTGCTTGACAGAATTTTCAGATGTTTGAGGTGCCTTTTTGAGAAGCAAATCAGCTGCCACCATTTTAATCTCTGCTGGAATTAAGGTGGTTTGCTCCCTTTTCTTGTAGAACAGGAATAGTCTCCTCAACTGCAACTATTTTTTTCTTTCAAGATATGAACAGTCACAGTAGTTCCAGTGTGATGGACAGTGTCTCTTCCTTGTGAGACTGAACACCACTTCTCTGTGATACCGGTAACAAAAGGTTATATTTTCCTGTTTCTGAAAGAGAGAAAATTTGTAGAGGATCATGAAGTTCTTCTTCAGAGCTATAGAGATAAAAATTGCTGTAGTTTTTCTCAGTTTGTGGAGACAAGTGTATGTCAAGCCTAATTATATGCACACATCAGTTGTCTGTCTAAATAGGTTTGTGCATGCTGTGTGAATGCTGTGACATTGCCCATGTGTACAAGCAAGTGGCCTGATGGCCAGATATGTGTCCAAAAATACTAGGAAGCCAATTACCCTTCTAAACCTAGTGCTGGCTTTCCACAATCAAGAGCTATTGGAAAGTGCTTTGCAGTGTTGTGTGAGATGCAATTGATAAAGGTTTTATTGCTGGTTTTATGTGTTTCCTGTGCTAAAGCTTTGCAAGGTAAAACTAAAACCAAGCATAATGAAAAGCTGAAATAAGCAAAATAAATTACTCTTTCCTAGACCTCAAGAGATATTTTTTGTTTGATTTACTATATCAGTATTATTGGTCAGTTTTCTATCATGAGTATTACAGAAACAGCTTAAGGACTTATTTTCTGTTGTTATGTGTTTTGCAACCTCACTGCCATCAGTGCAAATATGTATATATATTTGAGAATGAATCAGATATAGATAAGAAGTGAAATTCTCCTAATACATTATTTATTCAGATAATTCACTCTGTGTAGAAGAACCATACATTCAATTTATCTTTGACAGCCCTGAAAAGCCTGCCAAATATCTCTCTATAAATCCCAACAATCTAATATATTTTCATGATATTTATTGAAAAAAATGAGAGAAGGTGTTTCATCTTGTAAATAGGGTATATGCATTAACTCCTGGGAGCAATGAATATTCCAAAGGAAAAGATGTGACAAATAGTTTTCATCTATTTCCACGCAGACAGTGTTAATTGCATAGAGGTGCCTTTCTTTGATGAGGATTGAGACAGTGTTGTGAGCCAGGGTGACTTCCAGAACAAATCATGGAAACCCCATCACTGGTCAGTTGGGTCAACTGTTAGAAAGTTTTCAAGAGTGGATGGTTGAAAGTATAGCAAGAACTTGGGTCAGAGGAATGTGGTTCCCCTAAAGTGAAAATTGACCAAAGAAACAATATAAAATTATTTACTAGTTCTGTAAAATACATGTGGGCTTTTTAAGCTCAGGTAAGCCAAATATCATTCGTACCTCATAGACAAATACGGCTCCTTTCCCTGAAGGAAGTTCAGGAGTGACTCATACATGACACCATCGCCTCCTGTGATCACCACCTCACCTTGTTCTCTGTGTGGCCTCTGAGCCAGACCCTGCCTAGCTTGTGACATTTGGCAAAATTTCCAAAGGGACTGTGCTGCATTTTGAAGTGTGCGGATGTTCCTGTTGTTAGTGACCTGACTGCCTTTGTGTCCCAAAGGGACACTGTCTCTGGTTTTGGATCAAGGAGTTTGTCTCACTGAATTATCTCATTTTCAACAGGCTCTTCCAGCGCTCAAGATCTTTATCCATACATTTGCTCCTTCCTTGCAATTTGTTTCTTTGGATTCCTTCTCCTCCTTGCAAAGTTGCTCTGTTGTCTCTTTTCTGCCTCCTGCTGCTTCTCACACTTACTTTCTCATCAGTCTTTTTACTCTGCAGATATGTTCCCAGCATCTGTCCCAAGCTTCCAGATGTTTTTCGATTTCCCTTATGTATCAGGGCTTCTTGTCTCTTTTGTCACTTCTCTGGTCATTCTCACTTCAACTACAAAATTGTGCCAAGAAAGCAAAGGATTTAAATGCTTGCTCTCTGTAGTATGAAATATTTGTCCTGGCGTTATTGCCTTTCTACTGGGGCAGAAAATAGTTGAATTTTGTATTTATTTTTATTTACTGTTGTTTTTAATGAGAAGGGGAAAGAGGCCTTTTCAGAGGAAGTGGAAGGTAATGAATGACACGCACTGGCTATTGTTGAACTGCACATACAAAATCTTGGGGCTATGAACCACATGCATAACTCTTTCTATTTCTTATGTGCTCCCTCCCCCAGATACAGCATTGAATTCAGATCTACAATATATCTGGCTAAAATAATATTGGAGACCTCCTCTTACTCCCCTCCTCTTTCCTCCTTGTTACACTAAGCAAGTTGAATTCGGTCTGAGGGAGAGAAAAAATAATCCTGTTACTTTCCTTGTCCTGTCTTATCCAGCATCAGTTTGAGTCCATAACTGATACAGCGTAGCACATGGATGAATTTACCTATGTGTATGTTGCCTACAATGAACGTGATTGACAAACTGTCACTGGGCATTTATGACTCAGTACCACAAGGTGACCATTAAAGTCAAGCAAAAAAGTTGATATAGAGCTTTGTTGCCAAAATATGCTATTTCAAGTCAGTAAAATCACCTATGGATTTTGGTAAAACTTGGAAACAGTCTGACCTGCAGTCAAAATGACAAGAACAGTGAGGAAAGAAAAACACTGTCTTATTTTTCTAAACGGTATTTTTTTCCTAGAAAGCTGTAGTAAACATAAATTTAAGAAAAGAAAAAGCATTCCCAGAGGAAACAAAATGTCATGTTTTGACCCAAACCAAAATATTTCCAGTTTTTTTATGTCAACTTAAAGTGAAAAACATTTGCTTTAGGTCATCCTGGAACTGATTTCCCTGCCCCACGTTCTCCCGTTTCAGCTACTGAACCAAGAAGTCAATTTGTTCTATAGCTCTTGGTCTGCATACCTTGAAATACACTTGCTTTGATTAATTTGAGGATTAAACCGTTAAAACATACTTCTGAAAAATTATTGCATGTAATTTTAGTAAGTGTGCTTTGTGAAAGACCTTTAGATTGTTGTAATACTCTGGCTGGCTAAAATTTTCTATTGACATACAAAAATAAAAGCAAGCTGCTTTTGATTTTTGAATGAATCCAGCTCAGTTTGTATAGACAGATACTGCAGTAAGCTTGATTTGCTATACATATTTATGATTTGCTGCATGCTCTTGAGACTATGGAATTATGTTCTGGATGTTCAGTCTGTCAGTTCTGCAGTTGGCTTAGCGGGCTAAGACAGCAGTGCTGCATCTGTCTCTAAGACGTCGCAGACTTGGTGATAGGTCTGCTAGAGCACAGGGTGCCCAACACAGTGAAATTACTGGCGATAATGTTTGGGAGTCAAGAGCTCTGAGAGTTGTTTGTATCCCTAATCTTTAATTACAGGAACACCTTCCTGGATAAGAAATAAATCAATGCAGCTTGATAGTCTTTGAGTGCATGTTTTTGTGAAACGAAGCACCTTGTCTAATTTCTGCTGTTGTAATTGATTCTGAAGAGATCATGATTCCTAACAAGATGATAAAAATAAAATCCCTAGGAGTTAGCTTGTTAGGCATCTGCTTAATAAGAGAGAGGCAGTGTTGGAGAGACAGACACACATACTTTTTGCTTTTTTCAAACTATTTCCTTTTCGTGTGTGCGTGTGTCAGGAATCAAGCTGAGAAAGCTCTGTGTGGACCATTGAAATCCAGAGTGACAGAATGAGGACAAGCGGATATTACTTCCTTAGGAGTATGAGACTGAAGTCATAGGAATTGCCAAATTAGGAAGTGGCTTGTGTAGACTTGATCTGAATCTTGCTGATTTGGGACCTTGTTGTTACAGACTTGAGAGCTAGCGTGTTTTAAATTCTCACTGTAGCTTCATCCTTAAATGCTGGTGCTTTAGGTTGTAGCCCTTTGTGCTTAAGCTGTTCGTTAAATAAAGTCTGTATTAACTTTCTGTTAAGAGTTCCTCTGAAAGCTGTAACGAGCAAATAAATCTGCTATTCCCAAATCTTAAGGCTTTGAGCCCCAGCAAGAATCTTTGCTTCTAATGATTTGTTTTGTTGACTTGGGGGTTTAATTTGAGACTTACTTGACCCTGAAACTCTTAAATGAGTTGAGATGAAAAGTGGTGAAATTTATAATCTCTGCAGCAACTGTCACTTTTGCTGACCTGGTGTTTCCAGTTGGCACTGGGCATCTCACTGTGAAATGCAGGCACCTCCTTGGCCTGGCTCAGGCCTGTACTGTCAGTGACTGCGTGTACGTCATTTTTTTTTCTGCTTGGAGCCCCTTGATCCTGTGATTTTACAAGGTGCTGGGTTGGAACCGAGTGAAAACCACTGTGTGAAGAATCTTTGTCAGGAGAAACAATTTCATGGGGTTGGTTTGAGTGGTTTTTTTTCCATTTTTCGTGGCAAAGGTCACAGCACAAAACAAAAACTCTGCCCTCTGTGAAAATAGCAAGCTCCAAATCACTACCTGTTGTGTACACAGATCAATGTTAACGTTCTTATGCTGGATAGCATTAATATTGATTGTAAGAATGAAATATTAATAATTTAAAGCTAGATTTAAAGCTAATAATAAAACCGTGAAGTCTTAACTCTGCATTCAGCAAAAGGAAGGCAGGCAAGATAAGGAGGGGAGCGGTGTGAACAAGAAGGAAGAACCTGAGAGAGGAAATGACAAGAGAGCAGGCCTGGGTAATGAGCCTTTGGAGCTTCAACTGTTCCAAGACATGATCCCACACTCATGTTTTCAAGTTTCCTGTGGAACATGACCCTTCCCTGAGGAACAACATCAGAGAGGCTTTGTGATGATGGCTGCCTTTATGAATGTTATAAAGGCCCAGTTCATGCGGTAGATGCTGATTGCATGTTTCTTGATGGACAAATGATTGCTAAAAACCCAAGTCAGCCTTATTCTAGTGCCACCTGCTTTTCCTATATGTCTATCCGAGGATATTCCTATCACATGTTCAGTGGTTTATCTTTACTGCAACACCAGTATGATTTTATGGAGGCTTTGCCATGTATAATACACTCAAGGTAGAAATAATTCTTGAATTTACCATAGCTATCTAATAGAAGTATCTTGGATGGTGCATTGCACAAGTTACCTATTGTGAAGCCTGTAAAGTGCTTTCCATTACACTGTCCTACATCTTAGTAATATCTTCAAGATGCAGCAAATCTTTTTTTGATTTAGAAGGAATGTGTGGTGATATTGGTGAGAAGAGCCGATGGAACATTTGTGCTGTATCCTGTGGTTCAGTGTATAAAATATTGATATTGGCACATTCTGCTGGATTTTTTTTTTCTTCTTCTACAATTAGGATTTCTGCTTCTGTAACTGATGGCTTTTATGCTTGTGTACGCTTGACATTTGGACACTGATGGTGGACTGCATATATAATTAGACTCCTTCCAGCTAGTCTGTATATTTTTCTGAGTCCTGCTGATTATTTAACTACTTGTGCAGCTTACATAAAACTTTAGAAGTTAAATTAATTTACTCTTTCTTTTTGGATATTGTACAATTTTTGTACAATGCAAGTTTTCTGTTCTGGCCTGATTCCGATATGAAGATTAAGAACGATAAAATTGATGCTAGCGAGCTCCAGAGGCTTCAATATACTTCTAAGATCCCATGATGCATGGCACAGTGAACTCTATTTTTCCTGTAGTACAGAGCAATGCAGTGATATGGGGAAAGACAGCAAAATTTTTTTCCATGTGCTTGATTCTGGAGTCTGATTAAGGAAATTGGTGTAAATACTACAGAAAGATGTTGAGAAACCTATGTAAAGTCCCTTTATGAAGATGGGACTGTCATATTATAAGCCTGCCTGCATGTTCATCTGAGGGAGAGCTTTTAGCTTTCTGTGTTAACTATGAAAATGGATGAGACTGCTGCTTGCTGTCTCCTGAACTGAAAAAATCCTACTTGGACCAGTTCTAATATCTTCAGGGCACCTTTGCACTAAGAACACTCCGCACTTACTGTGCTTTGTTATCTCAATGTATTAAGTAAAACTGGGAAAGAACTTCTACAACACCAGAAGCAGTGACGGTCTATTGAGTCTTAAGTATTTAGCAGCTTTGATCTTCTTTTAAGTAATGACATGGGGCTGGGGTCTGGGAATAGTTTCTGCTGCAGGATGAAACCCCAGTCTAAACAAGCTTGAGAACTGCTGATCTAGAAGCATTTGCTGGATTTTCATATAAAGTGATGGGTTTTTTTAAAGTGTTGTTTCAGGTTCTGACTTTTCAGCAGTCTCTTTTCTCAAATTGTTCCATTTTCCAAATGGAGGTACTGAACCTTTTTTTTTTTTTTTTTTCCCCCCTGATGTCTGCAGTAATTTTTTTCTTCTTCCTGGTTTTAGGCTATCTCTGCTTGTTGTTACTTTTTACTGCATTTATACATTATCTCCTTCAATTTTCTTCTATCTCTTTGAAGCATGCTGAATTTTAATGAGTATGCAAATTAACATTAGCCTTCCTCATCTATTTGCTGGCCTGCTGCAGTTCTCCTCATGCCCTCTCAACTTTTTGAGCTTTACATACAGATGGTGCTGGCTAGAAAAGAGAATTTCTCTCCCGTGCAATTTTCATGGGGAGGAAAATATTCTCCATAGCTGGTGGGGGGAAGGGGCTGGAAGAAGGAACTGGATCAATGCTTATAAAAATTGTATTTTTTTAATGTAGTTTAAATTTTTTTTTTAGGAGAAACCCAGCAAAACAGTTCAATTGAAAGAAAAACATCTTTTTGTTTTAAGCTATTCCCTAGGCAGCAGGCTTCCTAGGTCATCAGGGTGTTCAAGGTTACAGGCACTGTGGGAATCTAGTTTCAAGCTTTGTAGGCAGCTGGCAGAATGTGGATTTTCCCAAAATTTTAAGTCAGCTTTATTTAGAGTAAATGCATAGTAATATTTTTGCCTGTTTAAAACAACAGCTTTAGGGCTTAATGCTCTGTATTGCCTATAGATCAGGGTAAGGAATACTGACACAGACAGAGTTCTGACTGGAGACCTGTCCTATTTTTCTGGTAAAAATGATACCCTTCCTTAAATTTTCTACCTAACTTTCTCTCTGCACAAGACGTAGCCAGAGGGTGGCTTAGCTTAGCTCTGCCTTACAACAGAAAGCTTTGTCTTGCAACAGTGAGAGACTACTATGAAAATTATGAAGCATCAGTATGCATTTCCTGTGAACAAACTTGCCAAAAAGTTACAGTATTATAACAGTAATAGTTAATGATTTTGTATTTATGAAAGGAAGATGTAGCAGGCCCATGAAGTCTCAAATCAAGCAGAGAACATTTTGTTGGAAGGTCAAAGATCCTGCAAACATCCTGAGAGATATTGAGCATCCCTGTGTGCCACCAAAGAACATCCTGCTCTTTCCTTTAGTGTTTAGCAAACAGTACTTTCAAAACTGCTTCATGCCCAGCAAAACAGAAAGCAAGCTTTGAAAAGGCTCTTACCAGTGCTGCTAGGAGAGTAACTACAGCAGTATGCTCCTCAGCTTGCAGAACACCAAGTCATTTGCACATACGTACCAAACGCCATTAGAGATAACTAAGGGCTGTACCCCACAATCTGTGTGTATGCTGAACTTCCACTGAGTATACCCTGTGCATCTAAAAGTTGCAAGAAGATACAATTACGGTGAATTCACCTTACAGAGTGGAAGTAGTTTGTATTCGCATGTTTTGGGTTTTCTTTTTTTAATAGCAGTCCAGTGAATTCATGAAACAGACTTCCTAAAGAAAGGAAATTTTACCACTTCTTTGCCTGAACAGTTTGCCCATGTTGTCTTATGTTTCCTCTATTCAAATATAGAGTTATGCCCTTTTATCCCTTTTTTCCTTGACTTTCTTCTGTGTTGGCACCCCTTTTGCTCACTTTTCCTAGCATCATTTGGGAGTTGGGAACTGAAGGATACGGCTTAGACCAAACATCAAATCTTAAGCTTCGGGCAGTTGCCAGGTTTGGGCATGCATGTGTAAGATCATCACAAATTTGACAAGTGCTAGTTTCATTGCCAGTATTGAGTGCCTTGACTCTCTGTTGCAAGAATTGTACTGCAGTTTTATTGCAAACATTCAATAAAATTATAAGAACTGTGTTAAGCTGTTAGAGGGCAGCCACTTTCTGATTATTTATACATAATATTTTCAGAAGTATTTGTCCTGAAGTTATTTAACCAAGATTTTGTGCACTTTGAAAGCAGTGCTTATTTTGTTCCTTCAAGGTATTTTTAAAGGTGAATTTAAAAATACTTGTAGAAAATACTTTTACTGTTAGTGTTGAAAAAAGAAGCAAGTGTGTAGCTACAAACTGATTAAGATTACAAATCCAAAGACAAATTTGGTATCATTAATTTCTACTAAATGTCTAGATAACTAGACCATTTCAAAATGTTAGTTCCATGCTGTGAGTGGAATTGTTTTGCTTGCCTTGTTTCAAATGCCAGACACTTGACTTTACTGACATCATTTGGTAATATATTAGCAGGCTAACACAAAATATTAAAGCAAGATACCAGCAGAAATGCATTTTTATATATAAACTTTAAATCCCTTTAGAAAATAATGAACATGGAAGGGTTTTTCTAAAACAAAATGATTTTACCTACTACTATCTAACTAATCCTTACTATTCTTGTTACAGAATAAGTCCATTGATCCCCCCATCAGTTAATGTAATTTTGTAACAAAGTTCCTGGAAATCTGAATGAAACAAAAAGTCTGCTTGAGAGAGATGAATTCCAAACATCTAGTGAACCAGAAAGGCTTCCTCGTCTCCAGCAATAACGTGTAACACAAACTCTGAGACAAGCTTATGAGGTTTTTGAAGAGCACAAACCAATTAGTGCATCACTAAAAGTGCTGTTTCAGGATTATGAGAGTACAAAGCACCCACAACTTCAGGTGAAATCACAAGATGGAATGTGTGGTACTACCATCCTCAGTATTCAGCAGGGCAATTGGAGACCACAGCACTGTTTTGCAAGTAGGTTTCTGCCATGTTCCATGCTGGCAAGGGATGACAGGGCTGCAGGGAGCACTGAAGACCTAGGAGAGACTGACTGACAGGTGCATTTTTGCAGGTGAAGTGTCAATTGCTGCCTTGTGGGAAGTGAGACTGCTTATTTTCCACAAGTAGGCATATTCTGGGGTTTATGGACTAAGCTTTTCATCAGATGAAACAGGGATGACACTTCCCTTTGCTAATGGAACTGGTGTTTGGCGAAAGAGTAGTAAATATTTTTGAAGAGAATATGGACACATATTGCAATCTCTTGTCCATTTCTCTAGACACTACTGCAAAAATATCGAGTGCCAGCAGTGGATGGGTTAATGTGAAAGCGCATCCAGAAGGGTTTGTTGCTACAATGCAGCAGACTTGCTTAAGACTAATTTGCTTTCATTTTTAGAGATGTGGAACAAACATAGAAACATAGGTGCTACTGTGCAGCACTGCCATTAGGGATATATCCTTGAAAAGTACAGTGGTTAGTAGCTTGATGGATAACAAAGCAATTTTACCTCACAAGAATTAGTGCAACAACTTAAGAAATGTGGAGTTTGAATACACAGACACAGTACATACAGCATAAAAGATAGATGTGCAGGAGCAGACTGGTGAAAATCAGTAGCTGGAAGATATACTACTTTCTCTGAACAGATGTTTGCTCCCAAACATCCATCACACCAGTGACGAGACTGAGCAGCCAATGGCACTTGGTTAGTGTCAGTTGGGTGCCTGGTCAGTTAGCGTGTTCTTGCTGCCTGTTTTTGAATGGTTAAGTTTTTATTGTCAATATAATCTTCCTCAGATCAATCAAGGTCAGTGAAGGGATGGATGGAAAAACAGGGCAAAGATGCTGATTAGTTGAGCCCAATATTAAATGATTGGTGGTAGAGCTCCTAAAGAGCTCTAGTTAGAGACAGGTAAAGAAGCAACAGGTGTCACTGCCTTTACAGTGCTCATGATTTGCCAAGAGCCAAATACGAAGGATAATGTCAACATTTAATCATCAACTGAGAAAGTCAGTGGAAACCTTTCACATTGCAAATTCCAAAAAATGAGACTTTTGAAGAGCAGGGTTCACTAATGGTGGGGACATCTTCAGAGCACAGGACAGATGACTACAAGTCATGTAGTCCTGTCCCTGTTGCTTTGCTGGGGAGGGGAATGATGCTTTCAAATGAGTGTGGTCCTTCAGTATTGTATTTATGTCTAGAATAGGTGCATGTTAAATACAGATTGTCCTTGTTTATTGCAGCACTTGCTGGAAAATGAAAAGGCATAGTATGTTAGGGTTGGGTTTTGGTTTTGTTTTTCCAGGCAGCTGTCTGTCCTTCTGAACTCTTCTTAAGGATCCTTGGCATAGCTCCAACTAGTTCTCTTGGTCTCCCTATTCATTCTCTTCCCATTCTAAAGTAGAATCTGCCCTCAAAGCACTCACCAGCGGACCATGACCAACCCTTTCCTGACTGAATTTAGATCTTAGTCTCCAAATAATATCTCACTGCAGCTTCAAGTTTTGTCAGTTTATTGTAAAAATATAGATCCCTTTGGAATAGTGCAGTCTCTGAAATTCTTTTTTTTTTTTCTTAAGAGTCCATATTATTTCCTTTTGTCTTTATAAATGATTATTTTGTAGCTATTCTCTAGCTTTTAAGTAATTCTGGTCCTGTTTAAGATGTAAGTGAACCTTAATGCATTTTTTTGTTATGCTGCACCTGACTTAAACTTTGTTTACAAAAACATGATGAGGCTGATTGTGGAAGTTTCCCAACAAAACACTAGTTAAAAGTGCAGGATTAACAGTGAGGATGAACTCATGCACAAGTGAAGTTCCTAGAACAATCTTTTGTCCACCTGCTTACATTTGTCTGTTATAAAAGTGTTCTTCATTTTAACACTTAAGCAATTGGGTGTGGTGAGGGAATATAGCAACATCATGTACAAAGAAGGATTGCTCTGTTTGGCAAATAGAGGTCTATCTGAAGCATCTAATAATCTTTTTAACTTTGCAAAGAATATGACCGCATAAAAAAGATCACTTTCTTGCAATGTTTGCTCTTAGTAGCAGAGGCACATCATAGAGGCTGTTCTTTTCAAAGATGAGAGGTAAGGCCCACCTGCAAAATGTGTGCATATGGCTGGCTCCATGCACACTGGTGGACAGTTCCACAAGGAAAAGTACAGAGCTTTCCATACGGAACAAGAGTTTACCCTATGTTTGCCATCATTTCACCAAAGGTAGGGAAATTACTGTATAAAACGAGGATTACTGTCAGCTGCCCTGTTACAGGGGACCAGCCTGGAAAGCTGACCCTACCAGCTGAGTTATGTTCTCCTCATGTTCCCCGTGGTGAAAAGGAGAACTGCAATTATCTAGGTGCTGTCTTTCATCATCATCTGGCAATTATCTAGGTGCTGTCTTTCATCATCATCTGGCTTCATTTGTCCTACCATATAGCATACTGCATGCTCCTGTAGAGGGTATAACCCTAGCAAGAATATTAACAGTGCTTGCAAATCTTCTGTTCATCCCCACCTTGTGTAGCAGGACCATGGTGAGTTTGTTGATGCTGAGGCTCAGTAATCACACATTCAGAATTTGTTCTGTCTGTGTTTGTGGAGCACAAAGCATATTGCTGTGTTGTGACTGGTTTGCAAAAACACATACATGTATGAAGTTTGATTTATTTTTTTTTTCCAATTCCTTTGAATTTTCTACTTCAGTGTTATTTTGTGAGAGCTTGTTATTGCAATAAATTACAAAAATATTTAGATAAACAGTTTGTCATACCAATGAGATACTCTCATATGCAAATGTTTTCTGTATAAATAAACATGATGTTTTGTGTTTGTGTTTTCAAACTTTTGTTTAGCTGGGTATGAAATACACAGGAGGTTATATATATATATATATATATATATAACCAATTCATATAAGGTTCCTTATATGAATTGGGAAATAAAAATCTTGGTTCTTCTCATCATATAAGTGGGTTCACTGATAGCAGAGACAGTTATCTTCAATGAATAAATGAAGTTATAATTATGTGTAACTTGTACCCGATGGCAGTGGAGTACACAGCATGTGGATCATTTTTTTCATGACTTTGAAGTATGTATTCTGATTTATAATCTGATTGGGTAATGTAGCAAAATAAAAAAAAAAACAACCCAAAAAACCGAAAAAAAACCCAAAAAACCACCACACAAAAAAAAACCCTCACAAAGAATATGTTCTTCTTCATCCACAGAAAAAGGCAGATGAGGTATAAATGATGGCACCCTGAGTCTCAAAAGCTAAAGAAATGCAAACAACTGGCGGGTGGCCCGATGTCAGCTCAAGGTGAACAACAAAGGAAAATGCTGAAACAACCAGCCCGGACTGAGAAACGCAGGGTAAAAATCTCAGAAGTTGTGACGGCATCTGATTCCTGCTGTCACATGCAACTTTTGGTGAGTTTTAATCTGCATGCCATGGTGCTTGTGAAATTATGAGTTTTGTGACTTTGTCACTTTCTTAAGTGCTTTCTTAAGTGCTCTCACTGCTTTTGTGAAGTAGTAGTCTCAATAATTAAGGCAGTAGTCAGCTTTTCTTTATGAACTGTTTTTCTTTTTTCTCAACTTGATATATAGTGCTCAGAAATGGTCTTGTCAGCTTCAACTGTAAATCTCCAGCCCACAACAACGGAAGTAATTTTGGGAAACAAATGGCACTGGGAAAGATATGATGTTGACCATAAAAAAACCCCAAACTGTGGCTAGAGTTCAGATGTCACAAGTCTTAGCAAATATAGAAACAGGCAGTAAACAAAGTCATATGATATGATCCATATGTCTTTTATTTTTGGTCTTATGAGTACGTGCAAAAATAGTTGTAGGTCTGCAGCAAATAAGAGAAGCTGTTGTGTGTTTCAGATACAAACTTTATTAATATGAAGAGACTTGAATATTTGAAGGTGTACTGTTGTTCTCTTATGATAGCTGGGCTTAATTGTATCTGTGGCTGGGTAGACACTGGAATCCTAAAGTGGTTCCTGCAAAAGCTTCAGTCACAAGGGAGGCTGTTCATCATAAACAGTAAGAGGGTTGTTATGGTCAAATAGCTAGTGATGGGAAGAAGGTGACTTTTCTGTATGTTTATTCTCTCTCATCCTCATTTACCAATTAACTTTTAATGGAAGTGTTCCTCTTTACCTTCTTTGCTGTCATGTGTGAGCTCCTTCCTTGAACTTACCCAGAAAAGCCCCACCATACTTCTATTCCTATTTGCTAGTGAGGAGTTGAGAAATGTGTCCAGTTTATCTATTGAATACAGCTTGCTCTGACTGTGTTAAGGAGCTCAAGCCTAGGCAGAAGGAAAGAAATAGGACAGGTTCCTGCCTTCTGTAGAGGCTGCAGTAAAGACTGTTGAAGTCCTGCATGCCACTGACTGTTCTAGGGGATGCAAAACTTGAGGGGCTGTGAGGAGGATGAATAACTTGGGCAGCACCCAAGTGGTAAGTGGAATCAAGCTAACGTGCGAATAGCTCTTGAGAACTGAAATGTTTCTTCCCTGAAAGGAACAGGGCTTCAGATGGACAACCGCCCCATCCAGCCTCAAGAGGTGAGATAATGTCCCCAGGAGATAATAGATTTCCCAGAAACAATGTATTCCTCAGTGGTGAGGGCACAGACATTTTGAAAACTTTGGCCTTCTCCCATTCTGAATGACACTGATCTATAAGCGGAGCACAGGGGGCACTTGCTGCTCACCTCTACAGTTCTGAGAAGTGGATTGAATTCGTGACAAAGAACCTAGAGATCTTGGCTTGCCTGCTGTAGTTGAAATATTGATTTGGCTTTTCTCATTTCCTGTCATCGTCTTCCTTCTTAGCTTCCCATTGAAGTTCTGCTTTGTTTTACACTCATCCCTTGCGTTCATTCTATGCCTGTAAGCAGAGAAATAATTGTTGATAAGCCCTACCCTATCTGCACATCTAGGTTTCCCATTTTCTAAACCAGAGGAAGCTTGAGACAGAATTTGCCCGTTGAAACACCTAGAAAATGAACTTGACCGTTCTACTTTATAAGGAGTGCCTAGCAGATAGATGTATGTAGGCAAAGTTTTAGTTCATTATGTCCTTCTGTACGATTTACAGTGTTTGATTATATTATCTTTCTGCTGTGCTGTTGTGCATAATAAGATGGAGTAGAGACCTTCGTGTTGCTACTGGAGAATGAATCACAGGATAGGTCTGCTTGCATATATGTGTGGTGTATACCAGCAGATGATGCAGCAGTAGAGAAGTGGGGCCTGGTTGAAATGGGCTACGACATGCATTTTTGTCATTAATATATAACATTTACGGATCATATTTCTTTGCAGTTTCTGTTGGAAGGACAGGTTAAGGTAAATTGTAAAAATGAGCAGCTGTGTAGAATCTCATTACAGCATTCCTAGACTTTCTAGAATTTGTGTTTTTTGTGAAGGCTTTCCTTAACATAAACTGTCATTTTCAGTAGTCTATCTGGCTTTCTTTGAAATAATAATTAAAATGTTGGGGTTTTTTTTGCCTCATGCTAGTGATACTTGCTTCCACCTGAACTCTTATTTAATGGTTTCATTTTAGTTTGGAGATAAATGAGTACAGAAAAACTTTTACTGGATCACTGAAGCTATCTGGATAGTCACAAAGATTATGATAAGACAAGCTTTCTCCTAATTATAACCAAAGGGAAAATCGATGAGTGACCATGGCACATATTCCCTAGGTAGGGAAAAGTCAATGAAACATGCAAATAAATATTTCACTAACATGACCTGAAACCGTGGGGGATGTCCCTGCTCCTTGCAGGGGGGTTGGACTAGATGACCTTTGAAGGTCCCTTCCAACCCTAACCATTCTATGATTCTATGATTCTATGTGTACAAGAATGTGGGCCTACAGGACATGCTGAGAAAGTGAAGGGCAAGTTGTTGGACAAAATATATTGACAAGTGTCTGTGTTGCAGCAGATGCAATACCAAGAGCATCAGCAAAATAATAATAATAATAATTTAAATTAAAAAAAAATCAATGAACAGACAAAAGATAGAAACTCAATTATTGCAAAAGGTTAAATTGTAAATATCACTATAGTTAAGCCAGTTTTTTTAAAACGTAGTTGTCAAACAATGTACACATACATACAAACACATAAAATAGCCAGAAAAGAAAGGTTCATACTAGAAGACTTCTAGTCTTTTGTTAATACAAAGGTGTCTGGCTGTGCCTGTGAAATAGTATGTAATGGTGGATTATGTGTCACCAACATAAAAATTCAGGGGAAGATGCAATAAAAACATGATGACACATTGTTTGTGCAAAGAAGCCTGGAAAATTGTAGGGACCCTGAAGGAGACAGGAGTCAGGAAGCATTGGAGGTGAGAAGGTATTCTTACAAGGAAAGGAGACCATTCCTTCCACAGTCTCTTCTTGTTTAGATAATGCAATAGACTTTTACCCCTTGCAGTAGTTAGCCTAGCACAAACACAGGATTATCATGGGTCCAGCACATGGAAGGAAGATCTCTTAACTCTAGTTAACGTGCAGTGACTTAATGTTGGAAACATACTGATGAGCTGTAAAGGGAACGTGTCTTCCAGATTTTCTAGGGCAGTAGAACCTCTCCTGAAGTGTTTTATCGGTTGTTGCTTATGTGCAGTGGCTTTCTTCAGGACTAGCTCACTTAAGTTCTGGACATAGTGGTGTGGAGGTCAGTTTCTGAGGCAGCATAGCATTGCTGGCAGCTGGAAATCAGGTTTTCTGGGCATGTATTTCTTGTATCCATGGATCATAATAATGTTTTTCCACAGACAGGGCTTTGCTCATCAGACACCCCTTGTAAAGCAAGCAGAGTCCCTGTGATCCATTGTAGGGAGAATCTGCTCAGGAATATGTGTTTTATAACATTGTTTTGAAAATTTTGAAAGTTTTGAAAATATGACTGGGTTTAAAATGAGCAGTGCAAGAATCTGTGGAATTTGTAATTTGTTTGAAAGCTGACTTTTTAAGGGAAGCTAGGATAAAGGTTTTATTTCTGGTCTCTATATCTGTGACCATAGGCTCTAACTAGCAGAGAGCTGACTTGAAACTCTCCTTTGGTGAGGCAAAAATAAGTACAGCAGGTAAGTGGCAAAACAGGAAGGCAAAGGATGGGAGCAGTTGTTTTCAGGAAAAACTTTGCAGAAAAGGCAAGGCTGGCAGGTAGCAAGACTAATAGAGGGGAGGGAATTTTTTTTGAGGGAGGAAGGAGGTCTTTTGGAGCCTCAGCTAATGAAGCTGAGGTAGTGCAGAGAGCGCTGCAGGAGGATAATGTGTGAGGAAATGTGCAGCATTTTTTCACAGGTACATCATAAGACTGTTGACAGCACACCTCAAATTTTGTATAAAAGATGACTATTCCCTGAGGCATTAAACTGGGAAGTATAGTGTCCTTATTTGTGAAAGGATTTAAGTAGAGTGTAAGCAGCAGTGCTTTGAGCTGTTGAAATATGCAATTGGTTTCTTACAGCTAAGGTGATCTGACGTTAGTCTAAAGTGATGACTTCTAGTTTATTTTTTTTTTCTTTCTTTCTGACATCCAGTGGTTCTTGGAAAGGATGCTTCTGCAGGGGTTTATGTTGCAGTTTCAGCTTGCCTTCTCATATAAGACATTCACGCTGGTGAATTCACTAACTGTTTTCATCCTTAATTGATTTTTCAGTGATTTGATGCTGTTATTGAGGCCCAGTGTTCACTGAACAGTGTCTTAGGTGCAGCTCTGAGAGCACTAGGGGAATGAAGGTATTTTTTTCTTTCCTCATTTGATATTTCTTTTGGCATGAGTGTCTTGCCTTGTAATTGTTTCACATCTAAAATTTTAGTTTAATTATTCTTTTGGCAAAGTAAGTAAAAGTTTTTCCTCTAAAAGCTGTGTCTGTGTTCAGCAAATAGCATTGTGTCTGAGAAAAATTACCAACAACTTACAAAATGTCTTTTCATCTTGCCAGGCTTGTGAAATGAAAAATGTAGATATTTTTCAGCTTTCTGTAAGAGTAAGTGAGGCAGAGACAGAGGGAGAGGATACCAAGCTGTAGATTTTCTCTGGACTGCACAAAAAGCACAGCTGGAATAGATGTCAGAACAGATTCTCTTCATATAATTTTCTTGCATAGTGCAAAGTGGAGAATGAGGATATTGTGTTCTTATATTTAAAGCAAGCATTTTTTTACCTCATGGAGATATGCCTTTGTCCGTTTGAAAAAAAAAAAAAGTCTGTATGTATGTAAATCGATTCATGCAGAACAGCCCAATCATACGTTAATACCTGTCTAAACCTCAGATTATTTTGGTGGTGGGAGTGTTGACCGATTAAAATCGAAGCAACAAAATGCTTTCCTGCATGGGAGACTTTCATAGAAATGAAGAAAGTTGTACACACTGTGAATACCAATGAAAGGTCCAAGTGTTCATCACTTCACGATGAGTATGTCGAGATTGCTCTGGTTTTAACTCTAAGGGCTTGCAGTATCCGAGTAAGAATTCTGGTCTGTGGGATTCAGCTGTTATTCCAGGTTGACTGTTGGGAACTACTTGGTTAAGATCCAAATCAAACCCTATCGGAACATGATGCTTAGTTTCTGAAAAAAAAATTTAAAAACAGTTAATAAATGAAGTATAATATTTAAAAGGAAACAGAATAGAGTTTTCACGAGAAGGGGAGATGGAAGCCATTACAAGTGTGCAGGCATATAGCAAGTTCCTTTTTCAGAACTAAATTAGTTTTTTGAGCTAACACTGGTGTGTTGTGCCTATGGAGCAGAGGACTCTCTCAGGACAGTGGACGTCCTCCATGAGAAGAGGGAGATAAGAGGGAGGCTTGTAACCAAAAGGTAGTTTGTACATGAAGACAGGGCATTTGCAGACTGTGTCAGCAGCATCTGCCAGGAGGTGACTTTGAAATGCTGCGGTGGGTAACACCGGACAGAAAAGCAGGATGGGAGACGAAATCTAGGATATTCTCTGTCAAGTGTCTCATTTTAAAAGCTAATAGCATATTTTACATTACAATTAGAACTCAGGTGTATTGTTACGGTAGTTCAGTTTTCTCAACGTGATGTATCTCAACAGACTACTCATTTCTTGAGCACTTGGGCTTGTAGTCCCACAATGTGTTGGTTTGGGTGGCAGACTGGTGTAAATGTTGCTGTCCCTCATGACAGATAGTCTTACCTTTCTCTCTTAGAGTGTCCTTTCAGCTGTAGCGTGGCCATGTTACAAACCCAGTCTGGAAACTGGTCACTCTTAACAGTAATCTGTCAAAAGTACAGAGATGTCTTAAAGCCAGATCAGCTTACAACAGAACTGCACAAATGTCATCCAAATGCAGCTAGCTTAGTTGTGGGAGCGAGCAGCAAGGGATAGATGGCAGGAGGGATTCTGGCAATACCTGAAGCCAGGATTGTTGTGAGCAGCTTTGTAATGGAATATTGAAGCAAAGTGGGGCTAAGGACTCTCTTATACTAGATTTTTTTGGTGACTAGAACTGTGTTAAAACAGATTTGTGTCAACAGACTTGAAGTAGATTTTAATTCAGGAACAGATATGAGCTGTACTACAACCATAAGCTCTAGTATAACTATATTCACACTTGCACGTTCATCAAGAAGGTAACTGGAAATCCTTCCTGGCAACTCACACCCCTAGCAGCACTGCTTCAAAAATTCTACCTTCACAGGGAGGGCCCAAATGACAAGCTGAAGATAAGATAGGAAGGCAGGGAGGGGGCAGGCAGGTGCTGACTCCTGCTCTTGGGCTCACAAGCAAGCATTAACCATTAAACTCTTCCCCTTAGCAATCAGGGGAGCAATTTCCAAAACCAGTAATAGAGAGATTTTTAAGAGCAAAATCATAGATCACATGTCCAAGCCCATTCAAAGGCTGAAAGATTTAGGGTATAGGCTGAGTTTTAAGTACAGTGGCAGTTCTCAAATAATTCCTTATGCAGGAAAGACTTCACTGTTTTTTGTGTCTCTGAAAAATTCTCCTTCAAATCTCAGTGTTTAAAAAGATAAACAGCCAAGGAAATCTATATAATTTCTGTCAGCAACATAAATACAGTTAACTGCTCCATAATCATAGCTTTATGATTCAAAATATCTAATCTAGATAAGTTACAGCTTTAAAAACTGTGAAGCAACGCAAGGTTTAGGTAGGATTAAGGTTAAATGAGACCCAAGTGAAAAACATCCCTCTTGACAAGGGGTAGTCACACTATTCTGTAACCTCTTAACAGTCTCTGACTGCAAGAAACTCTGCCAGTATTGAAGAAACATCTGTTTACTATTAAAGCCTATAAAATATAAACAGGAAAGATCTTTTCTGATTGACCGGCTATAAAAACAGAACAGAAATTAGTGCACGTGTTCCCTGTGTGGGAGAGAGAGCCTGTCAGCATTAAATGATGTCATTGGATCAACAAGATAGTTGCCAGAAAACCTGGGGATGGGAAGACATTTTGGCAATTTTCCTCTGCAGCAGACCCCCAGTGGCTGAGGGAGGGTCGCTGAAAGGCGGCCGCAGACCCGAGGGCTGTGCTGGCCAGCTCTCCCACGCAAGGCACTTGATCTCTCAGCTGCCAGACACAGGTCACCCTTTTCTCTGGAAAGGCTAAAAACAGTCATTTAAAAATAGCAGTAGTTATCAGTTTCATGTGAAACAAAGTGCCTTTACTGCCAAGACCGGTACTACTTAGCATTTGGACTTCATGGAATAGGAAAGTAAATAAAATGGGATGCTCACCATACTAACAGCTCTAGACCTTGCCTTTTAGCTTCCCTCTATTGTATATTCTGTGTAAGAGGCAGATCCTGAGATTCAGGATCTGAATCATGAGCAGCTGCAAAGGAGAGAAGATTGTTTTTATTAAGAGCTCTTTAGTTCATGTTTTAAAGCCAGGAGTGTCTAAGCTTAGTTACCTTTTGGTTTAAAGGCTTCATTATCTGTTTTTTTTTTGCATCCTTTATTAGTACTAAAATAGATCTATTGCAGAAATTAGGAATATATGATTGCATATATTGTTATAACATTGCTTCCTATGAATTAATGTAAAATGAACATGCAATAGAGGGAAAATTATTTTGAGTAGTGTAGGGCAGATGTCTAAACAGCAAATACCCACAGCGTGGGTATGGTTTCAGCAAAAGCTTTGAAGACCCTTTCTTTTAGTGGTGCAATTTGTAAACTGTGGTCTTGGAGTACACACACGTGGCTGAATGAAGGTCAAGGACGAAGAGGTCATAAGGACAGCCAAGTTCTTCACCATTAAGGGATTGAACAAACTTGCAGGACAGCATAAAAGCAGACAACGTAACCATGGCGTTCCAGTCACCGAGCAGGAATGATGCTGTCAACTGCACTGGCTGCAGTGGCAGACAGGCCTGCTGAGCAGTCTAGTCAAAACAGAACTATAAGAAATTAAAAAAAAATAACCTACTGGATTTCACTTTAGAAGCAACTCTTCCCATAATGCCTGTATTTTAAGAGCATTTAAAAACCTTTTCAGATAGCAAAGTCACTGTGACAGTTCCAAAACTATTGCTGTTGATGATCAAGAATTTGTGTTTTTAAAGCATTATAATTATCTATTTAATTTTTTTTTAGTGCAGCATAGAAAATAGTGAGACAGAGAACCAGTTGTTCAAAACAGATCATGTGGTAGATTGGTATATGTACATCTGTAACAAGAAGAGTGTGATTTGAGTAGTGTAAGAGGAGATAGCTTAGCCTAACCCTATCTATTGAAGTCTCATTGTGTTAAAGATTAGATGTCACCTCTTCAAAAGTCCTGCATATTCTGTAGGAAACTTGCCTTTGGTGCTGCTACCATGGTATCTGTAACATCCAAGAGGAGCTCAGCAGCAGCCTGAAGAATGTATGGCATTGTTAGATAACACATGCTACAGAAGATTGTACTGGACGAGATATAGAACTAATGTGCGAAGGACAGTTTCTCCACTCTGCACTGATACGAAGTTCTGCTTCCTTTATGTTTATCTAACTCTTCATTAACTGTCTCCACCACGAAAAAGACGTTGAAATTTGCTGTGAATCTTATTGGGTCTGCCAGCATAGCAAAGGGTAGCTATGTCATTTCCACTTGTGTCTAGAAGATTTTCTTCTAAATGAGAATTAGAAGGATGCTGTTTAATTTATTTAAGTGTATTAGATTTAATTGCCTAGCTATGCAAAAGAAGAATAACTGTTAGCATTCACTTCATGGAAGAATCACAAGGTGTGCTTTTTAAAATAATATGAAATTACACAACTGAGGCAACACTCACATTTTGTATTCCAGATCTGAATTTTGCTCAGCGTGTGAGCCCAAGTTCAGAATTTCTGTGAGTTCATAGCCTTTCAACTAGATTTTAGAATTTTTAAAAGGAGTAAAGCTATTCTTTTTTTTAGTAGTTATACTTTAAAAGCCTTTGTTCCCTTTTTAATGCCCATTTGAGAAAAATATCACAATAATTTGCAATATGCCATGTGATCTTTTTTCCGTTGCCAAGTGCTTAGGAAAGAAATGCTTATTATTAGACAGCTAGGTTTGGCTATTGAGCTGATCCTGTAGTGCTCCTTCAATGGCGTATAGTTTTTGTTCCAAGATAAAACCAACCCTACTGCTTTTTTAATGAGAGGGGAGGAATAATTACCACGCTTTCCTCTTTCTCGTCAGCATGTTGGCCCACTGCCCTGGCTTTTTAGTACCAGGTGTTACAGGCAACAGTGACTTTGTTGTCTTTCCTACTACCTTGTCCTTCAGCAACTGGTGTTTGCATGGTCATTTCACCTTGTGTGTTAATGGCCCTGCTTTCTGAAACCCAGATATCTTCCTTCCAGTGTGCTGTTGGGTGCTGATACTGTACCATTAATCATTTTCACTTCTCCTACTTGGGTATTCACCAAATGTCTTGAAGTTTGCTTTATGTTGCTCTGTTTTCCTTGTGCTGTTTTTCTTCTGATTCTTCAAGGACCCTTAGACAAATGTTAGCAGATTGCTATCAAACAAGTTGCAATCAAATAGTGAGCTTATGCTTTGACCAAGAGAAACACAAATGTATTCTTTTTCCCTTGTGGGACAGCTTAAAATGTTCTTTTATCAAGTGAAGTGTTTTCACTTCTCTGTAGTTATGAATGTAGTCAGGGTGCAGTGATAGTTATTTTCTGTAGGTAGCTACCATTCCTGAATGCAGAGGCATAAAATTTAATGGACTGATGCAGTGAAATGTTGTGATGAGATATAGCACTAAATAGAGCACTTCATTCATTTAACCTCAGAAAATACCTGAGCAGTCCACGTTTTGGCTAGATCTGGCAGGTTTATACTGGTGGAACGAGTATACAGGGTTTTTTTAAAAAGGATTTAGGGGTTCAGTGAGTGTGTGTGTGTGGCAAAGTGTTGCTCATGCTCGATGTGAGATGAAAGATGTTAGACTTGTTTTAATTGCTTTATGGGAAATGAATTGACAGGCTCCCTTTATATATCTGTCAGCTGGCTGGAAAGGAGGCATCAGGATCTCTTCTACTGCCAGCCAGCCAGAGAGACCCTCTTTCCCTGCGAAGGAGAGATAGGAGATAGACATTGGCACATCTTGCTAGAATTTCAGCGTCAGTCTTTGAGGGAAGGCTCTGTGGGTGTGAAGTTGAGCTCTACTATTCTGGCAAAGCCGTGCAGCCCTGGCACAGACAAACGGAAAGGTTTCTTTTCAGTTTACAGTGAGCACAGTTAAATGTCTTTGCTTGTGGTGACCATGCCCAGACTGAGTTACATCTGGTTGTAAAATGGTGATTTATTATTTGGGTTATAGTGCTGTTTGGGAAAGAGTGAAAATTGCAGTAGGATGTGGGGTGGAAAACCACAGTGGAACCCACAGGAAAACAGTGGAGACAACACCTCAACACTCACTACCAGGCCACATAGTTCCTGTTTTTGTCAATTAAAAGAGCTGGAAAGGGTCTGGCTGTTCAGATGGACATGTTCTGGCAGGCTGTTGATGTCTGGTGCCAGCTGAGAGCTCCTCATCACACCATGGCACTTCAGGCTGGTGCTGAGACGTGTTCCTTTATTCTTCTTGGTCCCTTCAGCCTTCTGAACACCCCAAAAATACGAATGCCTTTAAAATACCAGTAAGCACAAAAATATTTTACCAGATTACTAGGAGGTACTGGTCTGGCATGCTACACTGTAAGACTGCCAAAGCAAATGTTTTGGGTTTTTTTTGATAGGGTCTGAGAATGCTTTCTGTCATCTTTTTTTTTTTTCTTTTGCATGTTTTTAGTAAGCCCTCACCACAAAAATCCTGATGTATTTCTTCTGACTTATGATGTGCTGCAGAAGTACATCAAAGAGCTCTGTTCCAGGGGAAAAAAAAAATAACAAACCCAAATCAGAACACCTAGACAGCTTTTATGGCTGTAGGTCCTTCATGAAGTGTAGACTTGATTCAGACTCCCATTCAGTGTCCCTTTCCTGAGGTTTAGCCAAACCACGCTCGCTCACCCAGGACACTGTTATAAGTTAGGTGGTAATCATGATGTATTGCATAGCTGAATATGGGGCCCAAAATAGAAATCCTGTGATGACCTATCACCCTGAGAGAATTATATTTCTTCTTAATGGGTTATTCTGTGGTGTTCTGCTGAGATGCCTGTCTACAGTCAGGTTCTTAAAATTCATGGTGAGCACCATCATCCTGCCCATATGCTCACTGTGAATAATTCTGCCTGTGGCATCTTTGTCCTATACGTGACAAGAGGAGTCTTGCATTTTTTCTTGCCAGGTCAGTAGAGGACCCTGGAGATCTGCTGCATCATTATTGTGTTTGAATATTGGTCATTCATGTTTCCTGAAATGAACCAACAGTTTCGCTGTCTGTGTCCAGCTCTCCTCTTAGTAGGAACTCCTCTGTAACTATTTTCTACTTCCCGAGTTTGCACATTCTTTTTTATTTCAGTGCCTCTGTGCCTTATTTGTTCAGTGAAATAATAGCTAATGAAAAAGCAGAATCTCGATTTAATTTTTTTTTTAAAATTTCTTTCCTTCCTATACTTCAGAACTTGGTTTGTGGCCTAGAGCTGAACCTTCTGAACAGCAAACTGCAACTGCGACAACAGAGAATGAGGGGTATGGCTCATGCTAGTACTGAAATGTTGGTTCAATAGCCATTCACAGGTGTGAGAGAAAGACTCAAGTTAAGACAGATTGCCGAGAGATCCTGGGGATAGGAATGCCTTACCTAGAAGAGATTGATTTATCACTCATTGACTTTACCAAGTTTGTTTTGTTTCCCACTCAGCTCCTTTCTCCTCCATCTAAAACTTGGTTTTGCTTTCTTCCCTTGGAATCAAGGGAGTGTTGCTGGTGAAGACTCTTAATGAAAGTATTTAAGTGTCTCCAGGTGTCTGTATGGGACTCAAACCATCACTGCTCAGCTCATAAGAGGAATCCTTGGGTATCTGAACTTGGCCCTTCATGCTGCTGACAGCACTTGGCTAAGAGACATAGGCCCAAATGGGGAAGAGCATCTTTGTTAGAGACAGAGGGCCTTCTATTACCTCTATCATAATTTCAGTGACATGTTTCAGTGACTTCAGGAGACATGTCCGGTGTTCAAGTCTGCTGCTCATCCTCTGTTTTTTAAGCAGTGCTTTGTTGGGTTTTTCTGTAGTTCTGCACATCTGCTGATGACACTGGTCTTATTTCCGTACAGTTCTCACTGACAGGATTTTTCTGTTACAGTGCGTCATTCAACCAGAACTAGTGTTTCCCTGACAAATGCTGTAGTAAAATCTCTGGAGACAACCCAAACTGCACATGGTATTTGTCATCCTTTGCATGTATTGTTTTGTGGCACATAAAGTGCCAACAGGTGCCATTTAAGATGCTGCACTCTCTGACAATGCTTTTTTAATAGCTGCAGAATGATCCCTGCTGCCCTCACATAGCCAAGCCAGCTGTCTGTATGTGTCCCAGGGCTGTGACTCCACTGGCAACTTTTAATTTAAAAGCCAAAAACTGGTGTAAGTTCACAGAAGGGTAAAGCAATGAGTGTAGGACTGCTATCAAGGGGCAAGGCTGGAGCACAGATTTTTTTATTATTATTTTTTTTTTTCCAGCCAGTTCCTAAAGGCCTGTTGTTCCTTGTCCAATTTGTTGTTACAGCCTGAGAACCGGCACCTTGATATTCTCACAGATGGACAGAAGAGCAGGCTGGAGAGAGATTGGCATTGTGTGTCGAATGTTTCTGTTAGTGGATTGCAATCTGGGGTCTCGAGATAACGGTTAGCACTTACACCAATGGCCTGTAGTTGTATGCTAGTGGTGGTGTAGATGAACGTGTTGTGAAAAGCTGAGATAACTGTTTATGCTAATGTGGCACCCAGATTTAATAAATCCTGACATACAGCCAAGCTACAGGAGGCTCTGAAACTATACACCAAAAGATCTGGGGTTACTGAATTACTTCAGAGCATTTCTTCAATATGAATCTCTCCTCCACACTCCTCCTCCTTCCTTCAGTGCCCCCACAGCGATAAACTCAAAGGCAAGCAGCACTTGAAAGACTGTTTAGTTGAGAATTGCATTTGTGAGACACATTTCTATGTGGAGGACCTATGGTATTTCAGTGAAATAAAATGCTAAGTTAATAGAAGTGTGAAAAAAATGAATCTGCTGTGATTGAAAAAGCTGGGCTATATTTTCTTTAAGTGCACTACAATTCTGTAATACATATTCCTGGCCATAATGAGATTTGGGATGGCCTTTTAAGATGTTTGAGTTCCTCTTCTAGCTTTTCATCCTGGTATTCTTGCAGAAACCGTGTCACAACTTATGTCTTGGAAGAGCTACATTGTTTTCTTCAGCCCACATTGCTTCACTCACACCCCATCATGGGAGTGGATTACAGATCCCTTCAATAAACTCTGTTTCTCTTGATATAAAAACAATCTTTAGGGAGGGAGGGGAAAAGTGACCTGTTTTGTTTGGATGAAAGGCCGTTCCACTGTATTTGATCTAGCTCTTTGTGCTGTGAATGGCACCAGAGCTGTGTGAGTGATGCTATGTTTTTCAGGCAGAACTTGACCTAACAAGGGAACAAACACTCTTCTAATTGTTATTTGCCCCCTTTGAACTGATACTGGATTGATTTGCTATGTTTGCAGAAAGACAGAGATTATATCTCCCCATGAGTTATCTATCTTAATTGGGTCTCTGATGCCTAATTTTCTCTGAAATGCTTCATACTTAAATGCTCTGTCCTGTAGGTTTGGAGGACTTTGAAAGTTTTGGTGCAGTATTTAAAAAGTAGACGACTATTATTTTTTTTTCGTTGTGAGATCAGTCGTCTTACTGTCACTGTGCTTACTTCTCTGTAGTACTAATTAAATACTTGTATGGTAGGAACACTGTGAACGTTCCTGTGCTGTGGAGCACTGGCAGGCTGACCTGAGTGAGCTGGCTCTGGAGTCAGAAGCAGGTGGTGGTGGGACAGTACCCATGTGGATGGTGTTCCACCTGGAATCTGTCCAGTTTAAGGAGTTTTAGGGTTGTGCCATCTGTGTCATGTGGACGTGTCCTCTGGCTCAGCTAGTCTCTGAGAAGCTGCACAAGAAGCAGCAGCAAGATCTAGGATATACCATGTTTCGGGAATGCAAAGAGGTAGGCAGAGTTAAGTTAATTAAAGTAACCATTTGGGGACCTTTGGGACCAAAAGTCTGGGCACCTTGCCCTGATTATTTGACATATCTGTTTATTGGGAAGGAAGACGCCAACTGGCTTGATCCTTGTTGCCATTGCGTCTCTGGTGGCTGTGCTATACTCGATGTTTCAGGTTGTGGGTTATCTGGGTGTTTCAGATGTCTGTATATGTGACACCAAGTAACATTTACTGCTTCCCAGCATGAGTTGCAATCTGTGCTCCACACTGTCCAGATGCTTGTTGGAAAAGCAGTGGAATGAAGTGCTTCTACTGCCTGGTAGCACTAAGTGTGAAATCCTCAAGTAAGTTTAGAATAGAATCATAGAATGGTTTGGGTTGGAAGGGACCTTTAAAGGTCATCTAGTCCAATCCCCTGCAAGGAGCAGGGACATCTCTAATCAGATCAGGTTGCTCAGAGCCTCATCCAACCTGGCCTTGAGTGTTTCCAGGGATGGCGCATCTACCACCTCTCTGGGCAACCTGTTCCAGTGTTCTACCACCCTCATTGTAAAAATTTTTTTTCCTAATGTCTAAACTGAATCTACTTCCCTCTATTTTAAAACCATTACCCCTCATTTTATTACAACAGGCCCTACTGAAAAGTTTTTCCATCTTTCCCGTAGGTCCCCTTTAGGTATTGGAAGACCGCCATAAGGTCTCCCTGGAGTTTCTTTGTGCCACAGCTGTTGGCGGTCATAGCATTTGTAGACTGAACATGGGGATGCTACACTCTGACGTTCCTCCTGTTTCAGTGCTGCGCGGTCAATGTGAGCCCTGGAGGTACAGTCCTGACCAAGCCCTGCTGCAGTTACAGGGCTGAAGTTAGCTCTTGTTGAGGTGTGTCCCCTTGCATTGCTTCCTGAGATTCATACCTGGGTTTAAGTGCCTGGATCTCACTGGTAATTACTTTATATATATTTGTAAAATAATTAAATCTCCAGACTACTTTCTGCTCCTTCACTTTTGCCTCTTAAAATGCTGTCTTTATAACAAAGTAGTTTAATGGCATTTTGAGGCAATTACAAGTTCAGAAATTGAACTGCTAGAGGTGATTTTTTTTTTTTTTTCACTTTACTATGAAATAGATGTACCAGTGTTATATCCCAGGCTCTGTTGAATAGCTTTGCTGTGGGGTCACTTCCCAGAGAAGGTTCCGGCTGAACTTTCACAGGGGCACAAGGGCCAGGCAGGTCCTGGTGGGTCTCAGCACACCAGATGAGCATGTTCACCGCCTCAAGCCTGCATAAACCCTACCATTCTCTTTTCCCAGGCTTCCAGGAACAGTTCTCTCTGTTCACTGTCTGTACATGCAAATAGACTCATGATACAGCTGCCTTGCTACCTCCCCAGCCCAATGCAGGTAGCAGTGTATCCCACAGTTCCCTTTGGTGAATATTCCAACTTCTAAGTTTAGTACAATGTAGAAGAGGAGACAAAAAGAGGCTCTGTGGATGTTCCCAAACCATGTAGCTTGTACCTGAACTACTGCAAGGACTGTGCAGTTGTGCACAAAGCAATAAAAATGCTGCCTCAGCCTCTTCACTGGGGAATAGAAACAGACATTAGGCATGAGTTTTATAGGATTCAGGTTCCCTTCTGTGTGCCATCTTGTCTGAATTGCACATTTGAGTGTCTGCTGACAGCTTCTTTCTTCCTCACCTCCTATTGTAGGCAAACAGTCGCCTCTCCATTTTTCCCCTTGTTGCTCAATTTTCCATCATTTTTTTCAAGTATTGCCCTCCACCCTGCCCCTCCTCCTTTTAAGCTCTGTAGTCTCCTAGCCAGACATCTGTGCCTTTGTTCTGCTTCTGGGGAAATTTCATTCTTTCAGCTCCTTCCGGAGAAGTTAGGGAAAAGCAGCCTTATCAAGGATACTGCTGCTCTTTTGTTCTCCCTAGGTAAGATTGGTTCAGGTACTGATAATCTTTTATAATTAGCCTGTTTTGAAACAGATCTTCCAACACTCTTCCTCCTTCTCCAAAGTACGTGGAGTAGAAGGCAGAACACAGCAAAAAGTTTAAGAATATAGATGATTCATAAAATCAAATGGAAATTCACGAATCATGCATAGGTAGATTCCCCAAACTGTCTTTCACACATGTTTATTATGGAAAAAAAAAAATGGACATCTTTGTACGCACAGTGTCTCTCCATAAGTCACAAGTTTCCATCCTAATGAGCTGTTAATTAAAGTTGGTTATATTTCCAGGTATTACTACTCTGATAAAGTTAATAGTTGGGAAAAAAACCAAAATAATTTACAATTGACTGATCTTGAGACAGATTTAAAAGGATACTTTTAATAATTTCATGTAATTGTTACCCTGTGGTATTCCCTGGAGCTATACAATTATGTGTGTGGAAAAAATATATAGTCTTATTACCAACAGTTACAAACAATGAAAATTCTGTATGCTTATTATGTCTTCTAGCTCAAGACCAAATCTTACAGAAATAAAACCCCAGGAGAGATGAATTACAATTTGAAATGTTATGCAAATGGAATAACCGCAATTAGAAGTGGAAGAAACACAAACATGCTAAAACAATGAAAACACATTATAAATATTACCAATTGTAATTCAAGTAGAAGTTGCAGAAAAACAATTAGGCACAATGAATCAGAACAACGCTAAGAGTAATTAATAACGTGGACTGTGAGGATTTTTTTGGTAAGAAGTGCTTTCAAAAGCTCAAGCTTTGGAGAAAGCATAGAATAGTCTTTCAGATATTACAAAGGTGGCTTATGACTGTATGGTATGCAAATAGATTAACTTCTGCTGTTAGCAGAAGTTAAACTACCGATAGAATAAGGTCACGTGCCTTGGGTGAGTTCCTGCAGAGCAGAAAGGGCAGCTGGCTGAGGAGATGTGCCTTGCCAGGCCTGCTTTAGATTTAGTTCATTATGCTCTGCATCGCACATAACCCAAACTGTAGCTGGGAGGGAAAATAATACCCTGAGGCAGGTATCATTCCATGCAAGGGAGCATTCGTTTTGTTAAGTGTGGAACGGAGCAGAATGGGAAGGCCCACTCTTGCAGTTCAAGACCTGCAGGTACTAATGTGCGATTTGTGTGCGATTCACAGGGTTGCATTCGCAAAGTACATGGCATGGCTATCAGTGGGATCTACTGGATGAAGAAAAGAAGCGGTAGAAATCTTGCCTCTTGTTGCATGCTAGAGCTAGATTCACAGGGAGCAGTCGTGACTGCGGAGGGAAACTGAGGGAGAAAATTCAACCAAATGTATCTTTCATTTTTCTAGAATCTGTAATTTTTCAGATAAAGTGACTTTGCAGGTAAAAAGTGGTGGCCACAGAGATTTAGAGACCAAAAGAAAATTAATTCCTGAGGGAGTAGGAAAAAAACAGTAATACAGGTTTTTCTGCTTGAAATACGGATTTTAATGACAAACTGTTGGATTAGTACACTGCTATCATATGCTTCTGATACTAATCCAAGCCTTCTGTGTGTTTTGTGTTATCAAGGGTTTACGGACCAAGTCTGAAGCTTTAATCACCTGGGATGCATCCATTTTTGAGGAACACTATAGGGATTAGAAGAAAATCGTCACAAGTTGTCCTCATTCCTCTCTGTGCACATCCCTGTGTCAGTCACTGAATACAAATATCGCTCTTCCTCCTCTCTAGTTTTATTCTCTGCCTCTCCTCAGCACCCTCAGGCTCACCATTCACTTCACACTTTTCAAATCCTCCACTGCTCTGGTCCTGGGAAGCTTTCCTGGCTTCCTCCTGGAGCCTGGTTTTGGCTAAGTGCACCTTCTTTCCTTCCGTTAGCTGGAATGGCTGTCCTGGCGGAACCCATGGGGATAATTTCTCTCCTCTGTGCTGCCTTGAGGTCCTCTGTAGCACTCCTGGTCCCTTGAACTTGGAAAATGCTAGGGTGATAAGGATGAGGATTTTTTAATACAACTCTGGAAAATGCTAATAGCAGGTCATTTTTTTTTCGATTGCAACTTACTCTTCAGAAAGCCTAGCCAAAAATATTTAAATTCCAAAGTGGTGTTGACTGTGGAGACATAGTGAAAAAGTAAATTGCTAGTCATTTTGATATGTACAACTGTGGGTTTACACCATGCGGATGGGGGAGATTATTCTCTCAGCGTCTTTTTTTTGTGTGTGTGCTTTAAAATAAGTGATGAGAAAAAGCTCCTAGCTGTTTTTTGTGTCGTGCTTCTGAACAGGTTTACTGTTGCTTTGCGTTGGGGGATGACTTGAAAGCTCCATGAAAACTGAGGGGACTTAGCATAGTGTACTTCATTCATCATGTACCCTCATAATTGAGAAACGTGTGGTTTTTTTGAAAAGTGTGTTACAGGCTCCCTGTAAGTTATAATAAACTATTTTGGTTTGACTCTGAATTTACTTTCTTCGGGTTTCATCAGAGGTACTTACACAGACATCAGTGTGTTTATATCAGGCTTAGATCAGTGCAAGGTGAAGAATAAGCAGACCTTTGCAGAAAGCCACAGTGCAGTGGTAATGCTGGCCTTTTCTTTGAGAGAACTTTGTGGGACATATCGTGTCCATTTTGTACTATTTTTAGACAGCAGGCAGTCCTAGGATGTTATTTCTGTAAATAGGCTTGACCTTCAAAGCTGGGAGCTTCAGGTTTGCTGCCTCTGAGTGCGAGTTCCCTGCTCAATTCAAAACCGGCCCAGCTGCAGCGCTCTGTCAAGAGCCAAGCTCAGATCCTTTCACACTCATTTGTCTGTTTTGCTCCATGGCTTCTAAATTCCTTATCCTGAATATCCAATAATGGATGGATATCCAGAAATATCCAATCCATAAAGGAACGGACATTACTTCAGTGGCTCAGTCAGTAGACAGGGGAGCCCTTTGCCTGTGACAGCAGAATGGGTGAAAGATTGCTTCTTCCTTCCCCTTTCTTTCCTTGCTCGTTATGCTGTCTGTTAAGGAGAAGTATAGCACTTCCTGGAATACACACATTTCCCACTTTTTTTTTTAGTAAAGAAGTTGTGACAGTCAGTAAGAGAATGAACTGTAAGGTTTTGAGGAAAAAATTAAGTGGGGGAAATTAGTGTTTCTGAGTATGTCAGCTCATGTTTATTTTATCAAAATTAAACTATCAGCTTAAATAAACTTCAGTCATCATGTTTTCTTTCCAAATTCCTTGTTTCACAAGACACTGCTGCTGCAGCACAGAAGTAGTTGAAAATCAGAGGTCAGAGTGGAAGTGCCTTCTCAGCCTTAGCTTAGTGTCAGCCTGCTTCAGCCCTCAGCATCACCCTTCTTTGGAATGAGGGACCAAAGAGCAGGCCGTCATGTGGATGCTGAGTGTCTATTCACCAGAGAGACATGGAAGTTATTACCCTCGGGAGCCATACTGAGCTTATTCTGAGCCTGATTACCTCTGAAGCAGTATTTCACAATTGGGATGTGATCACGTGTATCACTAGGCAGTATCTTCTAGTTGACAAGTTTTCTGATTGTAAGGGACCCTGAGCTCCTTATTAGGTGATTCTGACAGAACAAAAGAGAAAAGAAGCAGCTTTCTCATGAAAGAATTCAGGCAAATTGTTGTAGGCCTAAGACTTACCAGTGGACTATTGACTATACTAGTCAATATTTTTTTAATATTATACTTAATTTAAAGACAATTACACTAGCTGCCTCCTTTTCAGTAGTGCCAGCTATATTCAGCTTTCCAAAGCCAACAATACACAGTTAGAGCTATTTTGATTTTTTTCTGTTCATCACTTCAAGCAGACATCTGTTCTTGAAAACTGCCTGCTCTGCCTATGTCTACAGGTGACCCTGACCTGAAAGTAGATACACAAATGGTGCCATGTGTACATGCACATGTGTGCACACATTCCTCCACACGCCATTTGGGCTCAGAGTTTTGTGCACCTGTGTATGCAGGACAGGGAATTTGTGAACCTGGAGTTGCAGATCCCACTGTGAATACTATTCATGTTGATACCTGCTTTTGAAAACTTAGCTCTTTGGCTCTGGAATTTTACAGGAATATGAAATAATGACTTATGACAGTCCTGGTTTCTGGTGTTCTAGCTTATTTCTTAGACTTCTTTAACTTGTGATGCTAATTGCAAAGTACAATATTTATTTTCCTTCATATTTTAATATGTTTTCTGTTGTCAACTTTCGATATTAGAAAAATCACAGCTATTTTATGCTATCTCTAAAGTTATCCTCTGTTTTTATTTTTCTCTTCTCCTCCTTTTGCTGACTTATTACACTGGTTTCACCTGTTAGGAACGCAAAGCCAGGAACTCTGTTAGCCTTTGTTGCCTCAGCAATTAAAAACCATTAGGTCGTGCTCCAGTCTTAGTCCCCTTGGGTCTCCTCTGCAGTGTTACTGAGTTGTTTCCAAATATAGTGGATAATTATCCTACATTAAGAGAGATGGATTCATTGTGACAGCCTTGTGCTTACTTCTTAATAATAAGACGACTTTAAATAATTTATGGACAAAGACATGCTCCCCTGAAATTTCTGTCTGAACCTGTCTCCCTGATGTCGAAATGGACTTTTGATTAGCTGTGGACATGTTAAATGTGAACCAAGAAACATCAGAGCCAAAAATCAGGAGGGAGAAAGAGAGCAACATGGCATTGCTAAATAAGACATTACACTGTTTACAGGAAGATAAGCTAACACATACCCTGAACAGACCCCTGTTTTGGGTGTGCATGCAGGGTAAGGCTACCCTTTCCTGTGTGTTTTGCACCAAGTTCTTTCCTGCGCACCCACCTGTGGTGGCGGAAGCAATAGAATAAACTTTTATGAGTTACTTGCACAAACATGTGCTCTATCTGACACTTGCGGATCTAAATCCTATTGTCCATGCCTGAAAATTCAGACTTGTGCATATACAAATGCTTTTTTGAAAAATTAGTTCTAAAAAGCTCTCTGGGGTGAGTTTTCCCAGTATATCAAACTCCTCTAGCATTAAATTCAATTAAAGTCCATTATACAATCTCCCTCTTGTCAGACAGTCCCAGGATTGCCTTTATCAGTTCTATGTGATCATACAAGTCTAAGAATATTATTACTTTTAGGCATCCACTGTGATTTTGGTGAATGCCTGACATCCTCTGAGGTTTTCTGGGAATAGATTACTGGTTGTTTTTCGTGTTGATCATTTTGCCTTTTTACGGTACCTTCTTAGTAAAGAGAATTTGATCTGATTGTAGGAAATGTCCTAATGGGACCTGCTGGTGAAATAATGAAATGGAGAATGACTTTCTAGAGATGGCATCATCAAAAGATGAAAGTTATGTACAGTGTAGATAACTTTCCTTGAGACTACACAAAGAATATGGCTACAAACTTATATGCAAAAGTCTAGCTGTATCCAAAGTCACAGATCAGTGATAAAATCAAGACAAATATCCCTTTTGGTAAATCTTTTGTTTCTTTTTAGAAACTACCAAGTAGAGATCTGATGAACCAGCCTGCTCCTGACAAGTTTCAAGGCTACTCTGCAATGTTAAAGAACTGGAATTTTAACATTTCAGAACTTGTTGGGTTTTTTTTGCTTTGAGTCAGTCCAAAGTGACTACTTTTCAGAAATTCATATTTCAAAACGTCTATTTTGGAAACAGCAGCAAATCTGAAATTGCCTGATGGTATCTGGCTGCTTGAGAAGCCAGTTGCCAGTATGTGCAACAAGAAGCCAGAGCTGAAAACTGGTCAAGAGATAGTGAAGGTACTGAAACTTTGTCAGATTCACAAAGTCCTGGAGCTCCCAGGCGTTACCTGACCAAAGGAAAATGAGTTGTTAGTGTAATCAAAAGTATTTTGGAATGCTAACTTCCCTTTCAGGGCTTCTTATCCATTGCATTTTTCTTTGTGACTAAACTAGTATTTTTCTGGAAAAGGAAAAAAAAAACCAACAAAACAAACAACTTTATTGTCATGTAGTTATTTTACTTTCACTATCTAGATCTGGTTAGTTAAGAATTCTTGCGCTCTGCAGGTAGGTTGCAGGGAGGTAGAACAATTGATGGAAGCATTACAGTCTGCTCAAGGTCTTTTCAAATGTCTCATGGAGACATAGATAGTTTCAAGCTGTCTTTCTCTCTATAGCTGACCAAGTCACTTGAAGGAAGTCACACTTCATTCTCCTTACGGTGTCATTGCTGAGTCATGTCATGAGCCCATGCTGCCCAGCATACTTTGTGCAGGACTCATTAGTCCTTGGGACAGCTGAGTGTGCTGGTGCTTTCATAAATATTTTTGCTGTCATTGGTGACCTGCACAAGCTGGTTTCTTAAATGAGAGACTTGATATTCTTAGACAAATGAGCTGGCTTTTCTTTTGTCAACCTTCACGTGAAATGTTTGCAGTGAAAAGCCCGGACCTTGCTCACACAGATGGAGAGATACTAACTTAATGTGTATTAAGCAATTCAGCTGAGATTAAGAACCAATATGAGTACTTATTCTTGTTTAAATGTTAGCTAGCTCAACTGAAAGGTCATATCTTCCCTCCTCTTTTGCTTAACAAGGTCAGAGATACAGCTTCTTGAAATGGAAAGTAATGACTCTTTTCTCATTGTGCAGTTCTGATCTATACTGCCCTCAGAGATCTCAGGCTTGCTTTGTCTTGATTTCTAGCTCTACAGTACAGTTTAGTACTACAAAAATGAATGGAGAAGCTCAAGAAAGGAGTCTTTGGGCATTAAGCCTGTGGGGCTTTTAAGAGCAGGAGAAGAAACACTGAGCACCCTCCTTCAGACTTTCTTTCAGTAGGGTCATATATATCTCAAAATGCATTGCATCTTAAAGCCGTGCTCCACACCAGAGAAGTTAGGCTGTGGTAAGGAAGATGACAGAGAAAGTTCAGTATCTTTCCTTCCACTCCTCTCTAGTACTGCTTCTGCTAACTTACCACCTTCCAGGCTGCTGTCTCCAGGGCTTATGTTTGTCACAGTCTGCAACACCCTACAGCCAGGTGTAGATGTTCCCTTTACACATCCAGAGCCAAAACTTTGTGCCAGCAATGAGAGTACTTATTTTTCTACTTTGGAATAGATTTGCCATTTGGTATCGAAATGCAATGCTTCTCCAAAGTACCTTACTTAGGTTTTTTTCCAGAAACCCCATGATGTCAAATACTCTATTTTCTCATGCGGGATCATTGTTTCACACGTGACTAAGGTTCTCTTGACCCCAGATGCAGAGTGAAGAAGCCTATAATCCCTTGTAGGCTCAGGTTGACTCAAGACATCATCTTAGGATACCACTTTTAAAATGTAATATGGATTGGTCACAGCCAACTAAATTAGGTTCCAGTGAATACATCAGGTCAAGAAAATGGAATATAGAGACCTGAGGTATTTCTGCAAAGCCAAAGTACCGAATGGCTGACTCTGTCAGCTGTTTCTGTTGGTGAGCTGCAGTGTATTTCTGACAGCAAAGCCACTGCACTGTTCTTTTTGCAGATTTCTATTGAGCTGTTCTCTTTGAGGGAGGGGGCTGCATTGCCTCTTTAGATGCACTCTCTTTCCCAGGGCAGGGAAAGGGTGAACTCTTATCACAAACATGAGCCCTAAGAGATGCCATCTTTAATGATGAAACTGCACATTCTTATTTGCTTTGTAGGAGGTTGGTTTCCATAGGGAGCCATGGGATGGGTGCTGGAGCAACCCAAACTATTATGAACTTGGAGCTTTGAAATGAAAGGTGTGTCTTTACATTTTGTAAATGTTTGCCATGTAGACTGTCACACCAAGTAGTTGTTCTACTACTATAGAAACCAAAAGTAACAAACTGTTTTCTTTTTTGAACAGCATACTTGAACACACACCACTTCAATATCTTGCTAACATTTATTGTCTTCAAAGGCAACAGTACAACACGGTGAGGCAAGGAGATCCTTTTGACATTTTGCGAATGGTACAGGAGTGTGGTAGCAAGGTGAGGTTTGCAACGGTTCAAAGCCTTATTTGTTCTTCAGTATCTATTTGTCTCGTGCCTTTGTGCAAAGAGGCAATGTCAAGGGAAAAAATAAGCCTTTAAATATTTTAAAGTGCCCATTTAGGATTCATTTCTCAGAGAACTGAATCCTAAATGTCAGACAGTGTTTGATAGTTCTCTGTAAAATTATCATATTAAGAATTAGCCTCGTTTGACATTTTTAAGCACTTAGACCTATCCAAAGAAAGTCAAGTGAAGAATTATGTAGATTTCATGTTTTGTAAGTTTATCTCTATCTGTAAAAAATGTCAGGTAAAGCATTATGCCACTGCTGAATGCCTTTATGCAGGCTGCGCTGAGTATTAGTATACCCAAAGCACACACAAGCTTCATCTTGACTGCTTTAATTGAATGTTTTAGGAAACTTCCTATTATTATACTATGTCAGTAAAACCCTGCTGCTGGTCTCAGTAGTGACCAACCAGCCCAAGTAAGTTACTGATGTCTTAAACTGTGCTGTCTAGCACTGTTTGGAACTGCAGTCAGGGTGTATCTGCCGCACGCCTCAAGGCACAGAGCAGAGAAGCACCTAGGTGTATTTTCTGTCTCTGCTGGGTTCCTGCATCATGGGTTGGCTCTTACAGAGCTGCATGTGGGAAAATCATCTCCAGCTGTGCCTGTGTGTACAGCAGTGAGACTCAGTTATCCCCCAGTGCACTGTCCTTGCAGATGTCTGGAGCCAACTCAGGGAATTTGAATGGGAACTTCCAGAGATTAAAAAAGAACAACTATTTACACTCCTCCCCAAACCTGAATGTACCCAACACTGCCAACTTTCTACAAGTCAAATAAAGAGCCTGCATACTTTAGTGTGTGACATTTTGTGTGCTCTGGGCATTGTGTACAGAAGTGTTAGTAGTACTCTCCTATAGATGGGCTGTGCTGTGTCAACAGCTCTGCAGATGATGGATATAGCACAAAAAAGTTAGCAAAAGCAGTGGCTTAGTCCGGTCGTGTTGCTCAAGGAACTGTGAGGAAGAGGAGAGAATAAAAATTTTTTGGTCTATGCCTTTTTAAATGTTTTTTTCCTTTCTCATTCTTAAAACAGTGTAATTGTGACGGCTCCTCTTTTTGTTGTATTACGGAAGAACTTCATTTGGTGCAAGGATTTAATTTCAGAGTGGTTTACATCTCCATGTTATGGAGTCTATGAGTACACGCTGAGATAGGATGACTGGTTAGTAATATTACTGTTCGGTATAACTCTTTCTATTGAGGTTGTAGATGTGGAGGGGTTTTCTTTCTTGGTTGATTTGGAGTTTTGTTTTGTTTTAGTCTGTGGTTACCAGTGTTTTTAGCTGTGAAATGTCTGCAAGAGACTGAATTCCTATTTCCTATTGCAGTGATTAGGAGGAGTAAAAAGTTTTGGCAATGTGTCTTTGTTCTCTTCTCTGACAGTGGTTTTGTTCCTTGAAGGAAGTGCCTTGCAAATAATATCAACTGTAAATGGAGCAGATAAGGTTCTAGCTCAGTATGATTATTTTTTTTTTTTTCTAAATCCTTCATGCGAAAAACTTGTGTTGCTCTGACTGACAGAGCAATTTCAGAGAGTAATGAGTAAAGATGGATGTTTCTGGGCAATTAATCAAATTCTTTTGGTAACTCTCGCTGTCAATATTCTAGGCTGTCATTTCAGTTATTTCAGAAGCCAGGTGAAGGAGAATCATAGCTATGGACTCCCCTTGTGCTAGCTGGTGTAAAACTTGTTTATAGTAATAGGTGCCCAGATAAGAAAAGGTGGACTTTTGAAGTACAGTCAGGATTTGTATCTTCTTCTGGTACCATGGCTAGCAGATATATAGCAAGGGTGCCTAATTTGACAGTGGCACGTGGTGTGTTCTCACTTTGCTCAGAATTAATGTTATATAGCCGAACTGCTGACATGGGAGAGGAAAAGGCATCCCTTAGAATCCAAGGTCTAGTTGGAAACTGTTCTTGGATTTTCTTTTTTTTTTTTTTTTTTTTCACCTGTGAAACATGTCTGTTTTCCTCTCTTAATGGGAATCAACTTGCTTCCAGCTACCTCAGAAGGAGGTTTGCAAATGGCTTCTGCTGGTGCAGAGTTGAGTTGTTAACAAGGTGCAATTGCTAGCTACAGCTGGAAATAAGGCAAGCTAAAGGTATCCATAAGGTAAAATTCTTGCTACCTATGCTCTTCATTTCAGTACACCTCTGCACATGCTCAGTTCTTCTGTCTTTCCACTCAGTATCCCTCCTTGTACATCCAATAGTCCTGCCACCCCACTGGCACAAGTGGAGGAGAAGTAGTTCAAGCTTTTTCCTGCCTCTGAACTTGTTTGGATTTTTCTTTTCATTCTTTTGAAGTGGACAGCTGACCTTGGAAGGAAGTAAGAGAGATCTAAAGCAGTGATGCGGTAACTCAGCCAGTTCTGCCAGGCAGCTTCCTTCATTAGAAAACCTGACAAATCTTACTGCTAGGATTCAGGATTAGTCTCTGAAAGCTCCTATCTGGAGGCAGTGCATGAAGGATGCACACAGCCTTTGCTTTGCATCAAAGTGGTACTGCAAGCAAGCAGGACAGTTTATGCTCCTCATTTTTGCTACATGCTACAAATACCCTGCTGTTTAATTCTGTATACACACGTGCACATGAACACATGCACATGTGTGCACACATACATATGTATATGCTCAGAAAGGATGAGAGAATGAAAAATCTCCAGGGGATGATAGTGAAGAGCATGACATAGTGAGAATGCCAAGTATCATCTTTTATACGCGCTCATTTAAAACACAGTTTATATTGTATGGCTTTGTGTATTTCTTGTGTTTATGCATGCTTGTGTGTGTGTGCATACATATATTTTTATCTATATATGTTTTTCCACTCACTTCAACTTGAGATGTGATCTTGAAAAATTTATGGCTGAAAACAGCAGAGGAAAGAGAAGCTTCAAGAGGAAAAAGATAGCAGACACACAAGCTACCAGAAGCTCTCAGGAGACACGGAAAGGCACAGCTTCATGAAAGATGAAGGTAGCCATCTTTCACTACTCAGCACCTGATCTGGCCTAACAGTCCAATGCCTATCTGTTTGCTAGCAGTAATCTAGAAACTTGTCTGAGACACTGGGGAATCAAGGTTTATGCATTTGTACTCAGCTACTCCCCACAATTCTATTAAAATCTATTTGAAGACAGAAGTTAGCCCTGAGAGGACAGAGGTGGTAAGAGGCAAATCTAGCTAGGTGGTTTGTTGTGGGAGAAAGTATGACTATGTGATTACACTTCTTTTGTTGTTGTTGGCATTCAGAACCACATGGGCAGGCATAGATTATGATGAATGTAGTTACCATTCTGTTTATAAGTGGATTTCACCCTGCATATTCTGGGGTGTTCACGCCTGTGATGACTTATGTTAACTGCATTGCATTAGGGCTGCACCCTGAAAGGAGAAGGGGGTATGTTTCAAGTCAGTATGTTGCTATGTTTAGTTTTTATTCTCTCCAAATGAAGAAATCCTCTCACAAACTACTCAAGAGTTCATTTTTAAGCTTTAATCTTCTCGAGAAATTCAGTGTATGAGCAGAAAAGCAAAACCAAACATTCTCCCTTTTCCAAGATACAAACCTTGACCACCTTTTTTCTTGCAGACTGAATGTTTTTCTTCTGACACCCTTCTTTGGTTCTTTCTTGCTCTTTATATCTAGCACCTGAGCCCTCAACTTAAGGTTGCAATATCACAGTAAAAATGTTTAACTTCATACCCTGAAAGCTTTGTGCACTTTATGGCCACCTGAAGCAAGTAGATTAAATCAGAGAGAGTAAAGTGTGCAACTCTTAGCAGGGTCAGACGACACACCAGATATCTTATCAGACATTTGATCACATAAGTTTGATTTCACTCATGAAAGAGTCTGGACAACAACATGTTTTTTTTTTTTTCACTGACCCTTTCTGTCCTGAAGTGAACATGACAGTCCCTGCACTTTGGCTCATGGTATGGGATGAGCACTTTGATAATGTTGGTGTACGAAGAGTCAGTGAGGGAGGAAAGTTCAAGATAACTTGCATCTTGGAAATGAGTCTTTTAGTTGGACCACCTTGAGCTTGAGGCTATGCCAGGAGAGATGTTTGTTCTGCAGCTCAGTGTGGTAGTATCTCACTGTCCCTGGACCAATGATGCAAAGTGTACACAGGACTGCAAAGAAGCTGTGATACTGAGCAGGGAATGAAAGCCATTACGGCAGAAGTGTGTGTGTGATAGATGCCAGAAAGGCTCTCCAGCTTGTGCTCATAGGTAGACATAAATGATCTGCATTTTGTGTGACTTCCCAAGACTGGACAGGTGGTGAAGTTCTTCTGCAATGAAGAGTCATCCCAACATTTGTTCAGAAAAGGGGGAATAAATGTTTTCTGGCTGAACATTCCTTTGAAATGCAAAGCATTATCTTTGCAGATTTCAGTTATCTCCTTTATGAGTCTCTCTATAACAACTCTTCAAGAAATGTACCATATGCAGTGGGTGAGCTCTATATTCAAAAGGCAAACCACAATCCTTTAAAAAAAAACAGACAAAAACCATTACACCACCACAGAAAAAGAACTGCAATATCAGTGGAATTAATATAGTAGCAAAGAGAGGAAGCAGACTCTTGAAAGCTGAGAGTCGGATACATGTGTGTTAAAATAACTGTAATGAGCTGAATCCGTTGCTGCTCTTAAAAGACTGAAAATATTTCAAAGTTAAGTTCCCCAGACAAAATGTTCTTCAAAGTGAATTGGCTCCAAAGGAAGGGAAGATGCCTCCAAAGTTTGCAAAGAAGTGTCAGAGAAAAATATATTTCCCCTAATTTGGAGTGTAGTTGAAAAGGAATGAGCTTTATCGCCAAAGGAAAAGGAGCAAGTTAAAAAACACCTTCAATCCTTGTCTGCTGCAGATGACCCTGATTGACTTTGGGACAGTAACAAAAGCTTAATCTTTTTTGCAGTGTATTGAGAGATGGCTGGGGGAGATTGACCGTGAAAGGGTAGTCTCAGAGCTGAGCTCAGAACAGCACATGAAAGGTAAATTGTTTTAAAAGTTCCAAATGCCATTACATTTTCCCTTGTAACTTTGCTTAAATCTTTTAAATTCTTGTCTACCCCACAAAGGCACAAAGCAGATGCCATCGCTTTTACACCCCAAGGAAAGTTCCAGGGGTCTCACTGGGCAGATGTATGTGGACAGGGGAAGGAGTGAACACTTCAGCCAGTGAGAGCAAGGCTTCTGTCACTGATACAATGAAAAAAATAATTAAAAACCAGAAACACCTACAGACAACAGGTATTTACTGACATTAACAAGTCAGATCTTAATTGCTAACTAGTCCAGTGTCCAAACTCATTTATAGGAAAGATGTTCCTAGGCAAAAAAAAAAAAAAAAAAAAAAAAAA